>JAOEGS010022954.1:26648-41520 GCA_025447755.1 Corythornis vintsioides
GGCAGGAGCATTAATAATGTGCTGTTCTGTGTAATTTATCCAGGCTGGATTGGAGATAAGACAAATCAGTTTATCTTCCATGAAGCCTGTAGTGCCCATGGAAGACTTTAGCAAGGACAAAAAGCTCCTGGATGGAGTGTGTGAGATGCAGTCTTGGTAACACCCATGGCCTCCTCCCATTGCAGAAGTTCTCAGTGGAGATAGGAGATGCTATCATCCCTTTATCTGGTGACTGAGCAGCAAACGTGCAGAAATTGCATCTGAGGTTCTAACACCTTTGTTTAAGAAGACTCTTTACATCACCAAGAGACTGAGAGATTCAAAGTCTAGTCCACCGTTCATTGTACATGGCCACTGGTGAATTCAGGAGTTGGTACTAGTCTACCTTGTCACATCTGATAAAGTACCTTGTGAAAGGAAATGGCTGAATGAGTCAAGACTCAAGAGAAATGCTGAACAGATGAGATGGGCCACACAAGCAGAGGTAAAATTAAATTAGGGGAATTGAAAACATAGACAGTGTCATTTGAAATAATAATTTTTAATTTTTTATGTCAAGTCCTTCACCTAGGGAGGAACACCACAATGCATCGATACAGATGAGGGGTATACCTGATGGAAATATACCTGATGGAGCGGGACCTTGGCATACTGGTGAACAATAAGTCATCCATGGGACAGCAATGGGCCCTTGTGGCCAGGAAGACCTATGGTGTCCAGCAGCCGTAGGGAAGTTCTCCTCCCCTCTACTCTGTACTACTGACACCACATTTGGCATATTGTGTCCAGTTCTGGTCTCCTCAGTTCAAGAGGGACAGGGAAATACTGAAAAGAGTCCAACAGAGAACTGTGAAAATAATGAAGGGACTGGAATATCTCTCTTATGAGGAAAGGCTGAGAGTCCTGCGACTGTTTGGCCTGGAGAAGAGAAGCCTGGAAGGGGATCTTATGAATGTTTACAAATATCTGAAGTGTGGGTGTCAAGTAGAAGGGGCCAGTCTCTTGTCAGTTGTGCCGTGTGATAGGACATGAGGCAATGGTAGCAGGTGAAACACAAGAAGTTCCACCTTAACATGAGGAGAATCTTCTTTACTGTGAGGATGACAGAGCCTGGAACAGGCTTCCCAGAGAGGTTGTGGAGTCTTCTTCTCTATAGACTTTCCAAACCCACCAGGATCCGTTCCTGGTGCCCTGGGTGATCCTGATCTGGCAGGGGGATTGGAGTCGATGATCTCCAGAGGTCACTTCCAACCCCAACCCTTACTATGATTCTATGAATTAGGTCTTTTCTAAATACTTCAAAACTTTCTGACTAAAATAATTTTCTTCATACTCTTCCACACAAACAACTGTAGCTTCAGTGAATTGGTTTAGTTTGCAAACATGGCTCCTGTTCCACCACAGCTCCACCATGCCACATGTTCAAGGACCAATAGTCTCCACGGGGAAAAACATGGCCAAGAGGTAAAGAGCTAAGAATTTCTAGGCTGAAAGAGGTGGGGTGGTTGCTATGGATGCAGACAAGAAAGACAGCTATACAAAAGACAAGCCATAACATGGAGGAATTTCCATTAAAAAAAACCCGAAGTATGAAATTGGTAGATGACACTACAGACCACCTCAAACTTCCCTATGGATGAAAGTCAGAGGTCTTCTGCTGTCAGCTGCAGGATGGACAAATGGGATGATGCAATGTGTATAGGTGGGATAGGCTAGAAAAACCCAAAAATGGAGAAAACAGGCACCTGTTTGGAATACTGAGTTTTTTGGAGGGACACCTGCTGAAAGTATGACAAAGCTCAACTCATGTATTTCACCCTGAGGTGATCTGGAGCTGCAGCTTTACAGTACTGGTCTGGGCTCCTCACATGAGACAAGAGAAACAGGTCCCTAAATAAGGGATGTCCAGACACCTCCTGTGTAAGAAGCCATGTAAACTGAAATGAAGCCGAATAAATGTGGAGCTGAAACCTATAGTGAACTAAGGTGCTTGAAGCTGTATAGACTAGGTAACCTGGGGGCAGGGAGGGAAGATATGGAGCACGATCCATCCTGGGCTATCACAGGGTTATCACAGGTGTTCAAACAGCAGTGTTAACAGCACAGTGTTGTGGGTTTTGGAAGAGTGTAATAATTTCAGGTTCTTCTGTGAAATCAAGGGGATCCATGAAAGGAAGTGTACAAGATGCTAGGTATGTTTGAAAAATGACAGAGGAAGGTCATGAACTAAGTGCTTCAAATCTCAGTAACATGATGCCTACCACATTGAGCCTACCACCTTGTGTGCGTGAGGAAGAACAAAAAAACAATGAGTTTGTGTTGCACCCAAGTGACACAGGGCATGCGAGGAATCAGTGAAATTCAGCAATGGGAAAAGACACTGGCTTCTTTTAGTTCCATGAAAAAAAACCCAAAGCTTTTGTTCAGATTCTCCATATTCGTTTTCCTTTTTTTTTTTTTTTATATATATAAGACTAATTTATTTGTGTATACTGTAAGAATATTGCTAATACTGACTGATGGATAGCAAATAGATTCAATAGAGTCCCTTCAAATATTTTATGCTGTCTCTTGAGTCTAGAAATTTATATAAAGGCAAGATGGATATTCATCTTTTCAGAAAGAAAACCTAGCCACAGATTCACTTTGAGGCAGTGCCTGCGTGAGCCCATGCTGCTGGACAAGGATACAGCTGAGTACGATGCATAAAAAATAATCTACAAATGAGAACTTGGAGTGTTATTTACAACAGATATGGTAATTGATGCTGTTTAAAAGCAGTGCATAACAAATAAATATAAGGACAAGTAATGCAAGTTCAAAGCAATCATAATTCCACACACCTGTCCTGTCTTGTCCCGTTCCGTCCCGTGCTGTCACATCCCCCCAGCCCCAGTTTCTGTGCATTATCCACCAGCCAACTACCAAATATCCCTTTCTGTTCAATGAAAGGTGACCCTTTAACAGGTTCCTTGTTGCTGTGTTTACATACGCTTTCACAAGATAAAGTACTGCAGTAAAAAAGGCATATTGTCCTAAATGCACTACATAAATTGAAATGCTTGTGTGTGTAAGTGGTGAAAATAAATCAGAGTAATATCTAGACAAAGCTACACTTTGATATATGAAGAATCCTCATGGCTACATGTTTATAGTACGATGAAATCTGGAATGCCAGCCAAGAAAAATGCATTTTGCAGGTGAGCCTAAATCTTTTGGCAGTTGCGATTTTTAACTAACCTGTCTGTTTCCATCATGGCGCAGCTTCAGGACCATAAATACAGGAAAGTACTGACAATGTAAGTAATTCCTCAAAAACCAGGTTGCTTTCTAAGTAACACAGACAGTTAAAAAAGACTTTACTTACCCCAAACAAGGACAATGTATCTCAGTGGAATGAAATACAGGATGATGGTGAACACTGAGAGGGCAACAATTGCCAGCCAGCTCAGGAATGGGACAGTCCAGTTGAACGTACTGAAAGAAAAATGAATAAAAGAAAAATTAAGGGAAGTTAGAACTGTGGATACTCAACAGAGCCAACAGAAGAACAAATAATGGGCATGACTGTGAAGAGCCAGTTTTCATGAAAGAGAACAAACAAGCTACACATCCATGTGCAGATGCTGGATGTCAGGGTGAGCTTGGGCTTGGCCCCACTCCCAGTGGAAAGAAAGGAGGTCCTGCCTTCAATCCTCAAGGGCTAAGCAGGGACTCTCTCCTTTACCTGGTGTGTACATGCACTCCCCAGCCACGAACCCTTCTGTCTTGGGGGGTTACATTCAGGAAAAAACAGGTGTCTGGGTGTGCAAATCTGGAAACTCATCAGTGCACCTAACGAGTGGTTTAGGAAAAGAAGGAAGCAGAACATGGAGTCACAGAATCATAGAATGGTTTGAGTTGGAAAGCCCCATGCCATGGGCAGGGACACCTCCCACTAGACCAGGTTGCACAAACCCTCATCCCCTTTGGTCTTAAACATTTCCAGGGATGAGGCATCCACAATTTCAATGGGCAACCCATTCCAGTGTCTCAGTAAAGAACTTCCTCCTAATGTTCAATCTTCACTCAGTTTTGAAGACGGGGATAATGAAACATCACTGGATGAAGGAAGAAAATAAAACCACTTTGGGTAGCAAAAAAACCAACCAACCAACAAAAAAAAAAAGCCAACCCAAAAACCAAACCCAAACCAAATCAACAAGAATAAAAAAAAAACCAAAACAACAACAACAACAACAAAAAACCAAACAAAAAACCCCACAAAAAAACCCCAGAAGTAAAAGGACAGGAGGGGAAAAAAGGGAAGAAGTGGCATAAGATAAAGTACATTGAAGAAAAAGCAAATGAAAACTTTATCTTCCAGATAAAATGAAATATTCTTTCTTTATAGATAAAGGAAGAGAATTCCTGGGATCCCAGTAAGACTTCAAGGACATTGCCTTTCCCAGACAGCCTCAGATTAACATATCTTCATTAAGGGTCCTAAACTCTATGCTGTGATTAAAAAAAAAACACCACCTGCTGGTCACCTTGTTTTTGCAGAGGCTGAGGTGTGGGCAGAAATGAAATGTGTATGGAAACAGCCATGCTGTGGCTCTCCAACTTCTGCATGGCCAAGCAGCCAATTTATCTGTTTTTTATTCTCTCTGTTCCATGGCAAGGGTTGGTGAGAGGAAGCTTAGTTCAAGAGGATGGTTCCACGAAGGCACCACGATGTCAAAGGTGTTGCGTGACATTTATCCAGAAGGAAAATGTGTCTTTGGACCTAAATAGCCTGATGATACTCTTTAAAGTATTACCACTAGCTTCATCCCTAGTCAGTGTGATTACAATATTTTGGCTTCTCTGGCTGGATAATTGCAATTGTCAGAATTGCTGGCCATATTTTTCTCTGGCTTCTTGTGTTTATTTGTCTTCTTTTTCTTCATGGCAATTTTGACATGTCTGCAGAGTGAAAATTATGTTAGTGTCACTTGGTGTAGGATCACTTCCTTTCTCCTCAGGGACACCTACTCTTTTCCCCTCTTCTGCATGCATTTGGGAAGAACAGAAGGTTGGGGGTCTGCTCATGTTCCTGTGACTCAGCTTTGTGAGATGGATCACAGAGACACCATGTGTGGGAACGCTGGCTCTTCACTCAGCAAACCCCCTTATGTGCCGTGTGAGTACAGCATTCAGGACAGGTTTTTCCCACTACACTTTTAGGAACAAATTAAAGGATTTATAGGAAGATTCAGCCTCACTTGTTTTAGAAAATTCTGTTGTTGTCATCTAGTGTGTAACAGAACAAACCCTACTTCCAAAATGCACAATTAGAAAAAATTCATCATCAAGGACAAGTTCCACACACAGCCTTTTGGTGAAAGACTTTCTTGTAGAGAGAGGCTCTTTTTGCTTGTCTGGAACACCCATATAACATAATGCCCTTCTGCTTGCCTGGAAGTGTCCCCACAGGAACAGTTCCCGGACTTTCCTATTAGGCACTTTGCTCTGAAACGTGTAAACACCAACCTCCTCTTCAACCTCACTCTGACATCCTTGCCGCTGATAACGAATTTGAAAAAAAGCATCCCCAAGCAATGTAAGGCAGAACGAGACAACAGATGATGCTCATGTTTCCCTGAGGTTGATCTCCACACAATGCATCGGCTTCCTAAAAATTCATTATATTTATTGTGCACTTCTTGCCCAGACTACAGTCTCACACTTGTGGAACACCCCAAGCACTGCAGGTGGCATCAGCAGCAGACTGGACAGGTGTCTTCTGCCTGTAGATCACATCCAGAACAAGGGGACATGTGGCTTTAACTCCCCATTGAGGTTTGATCATCTCCAGCAAAGACTCCTGTGAAGGTTTCCTAACTCGGGGTGGCTCCAGGGTTACCTCTCTGCCTGGCAGTGGATTAGTGGTTGTGAAGACACTGCTTCCAAGTTCTCCTTCAGTGAAGATTAAATGCTCTTGGCTTTTGAGAGGCAGAGAACCAAGTGAATCCTATCCCCACTCCACCACTGACAGCTGGAAGATGTCTTTCTGGAACCCTGTCTGATCTCAAATAATAAATCTTGCACTGCTGCTCACTGACTGTGCCAAGAGTACACCAAACTTCCTACAGTAAATCTCAGAAGCTCTCTTGCTTAAGGCTTAAATTTGTTGGCAATTCTTATGTATCACTTGTTAGGTATTGCAAATTGCAAGTACTCTAGAAGGAAAGGTTTTGATGGCTCACATAAATTAACACCTCCAGCAACTGAATGTGCATCTGTAAAATGTGGAACCAATATTCAGCTCTGCTTGTTTCCTTTAATAAAACTGCATTTTCTATTATTACTTTTAAATAACTACTCTTAGGACTCACAACAAGATTCTCTCTGTGTTTTACTTCAAAGCTTTAGTTCTGTTGGTTTGGGGTTTGTTTTTTTTTTTTCTCCAATTCACGTATTTCTAAATTCCAACACTAATATGACAAGATTTTAATTGAGGGCCTCCATAAAGCAAAATAAATATAGATCAGTTTCAGCCATGGATTGTCCAAAATTGGAGTGTGTTGTGTCCTCCAAATATAAAAATTAAAAAAACAGAATAAAGGTCTTACACTTTGTGTCTCAGTTTTGAAAAATATGAACAGCATTGGAGAGCAATCCAGCACCTACGTCAGCACTTACTTCTTGATCCTTTCTCCAAAGGAAGCCACTTCATCAAGGATGTTCTGGACACTGACACACACCTCCTGGATGGCATAAAGTCTATTCATAAATCCCCTTCTTTCACTGTCCTAAAAAAAAAAAAAAAAAAGTTATAGGAATAGTCAAATAAAATATTTTCTGAATGAAAGAAAGTCTGTGTGTCCATTGGTTACATTTTTTTGAAAGTGCACATTATAAATTCATCTAAGGGTAATGGGTAAAACTGGGCAATCAGAAATTGTTCTCATGTCTCAGTGAATGTAGTCAATAATTATGCTTTAGTATCTACAATGAACACCATACAATTTTGTTTGCCATTGTATTTGTTTCTAAGTCTGGCTTTAAATAAGCCAACTCTCTGGTTTACAGACATGTCAAAAGCATCAACCTCAAATATTTGCACTTTTCCAAATGATAGGAGTCAAAAGGCAGAACAATGAAAGTTTGTTGAAATGCTGGTTCTTGAGCATATGTGTAAAATCACAGCCTGGTTTGGGTTGGGACTATTCAATGTCCCCTGCAGTGAGCAGGGACATCTGCAACTAGAGCAGGTTGCTTAGAGCCCTGGCCTACCTCATCTGTAATGGTGCCAGGGATGGAGCAGCGAGAACCTCTCTGGGCAATCTGGGACAGGGTCTCACTACACAGCATAAAACATTTCTTCTTTCTCTCCAGTTTGAATCTCCCTTTTTTAGTTTAAACCTGTCACCCCTTGTCCTGTCACTCCAGACCTTAGGAAAACATCTCTGTCCTTTTTCACACAAGCCCCTTTATATATTAAAATGCCACCAGAAGATCTCCCCAGAGCCTTCTCTTCTCCAGGCTGAACATCACCAGATCTCCCAGCCTGGCCTCAGGGTTCCAACCCTCCAGCATTGCTGGGGCTACTCTGGCCCTGCTTCAACAGGTCCCTGTCTGTGCTGTATTGAGCACTCCTGAGCTTGACACAGTGCCCCATGTAGGCACCAGGAAGATAAACATTCCCTCTTGGAGGCACTAAGCAAGAATCCAGAAACTGAGCAGAAATCTCAGCTACTAGATGGACAATCTACTCTGGCTCCAATATCAACACACTGCATAGACCATTCTTCAACCAGACCTCATCCTGCTTTGATGACCTGTTTGGTTTTCTTTCCCCTAAATATCCCTTCCATCTCTACACCCAAACAGCCTGCTGCTTCAAAACCACATAGCAAAAGACCAGAGACAACAGCACTCTCAAAAATTTGCCATGTTAGATGGGATTAAAATGAAGCATCATGGCAAAAAAAAAAAATCACAATTTATCTTAATTTTTTTCCTAGAATGCATGTAAGTCAAAAGTTTATGTTCAACATTTCCAATAAATTGATGCCATATTACTCTACTTAGTTTGAATGTTATTAGGGGTGTTTTTTAATAACAAGAAATGGAAAGAAAAATATTTCAAAATTAGCAAAATATTTGATTAAAAAATATTGTTTAGCATTTTACCATCACAAGCCACACAATATCATGACATTTGTAATTGACTCCAACATCCAGCACCTAAGAAATTAGCATTTGATGCATTTCATTTTTTGTTTCTTCTGAGGCTTAATTAGCAGACACTATATTGGCTGACTTGTTGTCATTTTTACTGTCTTAATAAACACACTGGATGAGAAAAACATTATTTAACATCTGATCAATTAGAGTTACTTCAGTGTCACTGGTTCTGCAACTATGTCATCAGGATTTCTTGTGAAGATGTTGAAAGTATTTAGCTATGGGACGCAGACTGTCTAAACAAATGCAAGATACACAGACGAGACAGACAGGGATGGCAAAATTACTCCCAGTGACTGTGAGAAACTTCAAAACCCAAACATATCATAGACTGTTTTACTTTACAAATATTTTACAAGACAAACATATATATATATATATATTTAATACATTTTTTAAATCATTCACTTAAAAGAAACCTACAAAACCCCTAAAAGAACAGAAAGAGAAAAAGAATCATTACATACATACAGACACACACACACCCCTTCTGAGCTTAAAAGAAATGTTATTGATATATTTCAAGGCATGAATAGAAAAAACACCACAGGAAAGAGGAGGTGGTCAGAAGGCTCAGGGTTCAGCTTTGTTTAAACCAATTCCATATGCCCCACAACCATTAGTTGTTTTTTATGTCCTGCTCCAAAGATTTGTGGAGAAAAATAATCTGGGCAAGGGAAGAGCTGTGCTTGTTTTCTTCCAGTAAGATGCTGTGTTAGCAAATACAATGTATGAGCCACCTTGAGCAAACCAAGGTTATTTATAATCCATTTCTCAAATACTACTGATATTTCCTTTCCAAAGAATAATGGTCGGTGACTGGAATCAATTTCATCATTTGTATGTCTACAATTGCCAAGTTTCTGGAAGTAATCGCCATTTAAATAGTAGATAAAATTTATTATACAAAGCTAACAACAGCTTTATTACTATTTAATTTCCATGATGTGTTTGTTTGCAGTAGGATTAAGGTATCTGGAACGTAAGATGTTTGCTAGGGGATGGCATTAAGCATAAATTGTGAAAGCGAAGTCCAACTGATGTTGACAGTCTGACTTGAATTTACGAAATTGAATGAGTGCAATGTAAAGACTAAGACTATGTCCTCCTCCTCCTTCATAGGAAATTGCAGATTGATATACTGCTTGGCTAATAATAATCATTATAATACTTTTGTTTATTGATTTTCAGCCATAATAATATGTTACATTTGGTGAAAACAAAGCAAAACAAAGTAAATTATTTGCTCTAGACTGAGTAGAGTGAATTCACATGAAACCCTGAATACAACGTGTGTTGTGAGACTATTCATCCAGTGGACCACACTTCCAACCCATGATAAACCAGGGTCATTTAGGAAAGGATTAATTTTTTGTAGCCCCAAATGTCTCACTTCTCCAAGTTAAAGTGCATTTGCAAAACAAACATTTCAAAAGACACCAGAAGTAAATACACCAAATTCAAAAGCCAACTTTCATAAGGTTAATGAAATTAAGCCATTAAAAATCACAGAAAGAGCTTAAAGTGAAAAGAGACATTTTTAGTACAGACAATAAAAATCTGAACATTTTATGCTGGATAACTGTCCTATTACTGACTGCTAAGTTGGAGAGGAAGGCACAGATCATAAAAATAAAGTCATAGGAGAGTTTAAAGAATAGAAATAAATGTTGACATTTTTAGGAGATGCTGTCTGGGGGGAATCAGAGGGTCCAGATGAATCTTCCAGAAGCACCCCTCATTCCCCATGATATGATAGAGCACCTCTGTACAAACCAAAGCAACTAAGACAAAGACAGACTCACTTGCAGACACTGACTGTTAAACACTGTCTTAAGGTCTGGCCACTGCTCAAAAACCTGTCACTGGGGTATTAATGGCCTCAGCAATTACCTCTCAGACTCTAACCTCTGCTTTCTTGGAAGGTCACTGAGAAGAGGATAGTAAGCCAATGTTATTGCAGCTCTGGATACTCTTGATCTCCTCCAGGTCTTCTGAAACCTTATCAAAAGGCTTCAGATCTGGTGATGGATACACAGCTAAGTCATTATTTTGTCATTTTCCCAGGGAAATGGAAAGAGGTCAGGCAACTATGATGATACTGTTACCTTCAAGCAGACTGTGGAAGTATGGTGATGCGGTAAAGCTGAGTAGTTTACAGGACCTGGAAAGCTTCACAGGGTGACCCAAAACTGGCCTCCTCCATCACATCTATAATGAACTGAGAGGGTCAGGTTGTTTTAACCACTCTTCCTTCTCAAAGGCAGCCACTTCGTGCACTACCATAACAATCTGGTCTTGCTATTTTTAAGCTGAAAAAGCAGGAGAAGACTCTTGGGGATATTAAAACCTTCCAGTGGGACCTTAATGATTTAGAAGTTTCTACCCTTTCAGCAAGACAGCTCATAAATATTCAGAGTTTTAGTTATTTTAAACAGGGTCTGATGGCATGCCAGGCAGATTGTTACCAGTGCATGTTCTTTTCCTAGTATCAACAGAAGAGGAGACCTGTCTGGTGCTCACACCATCCTAAAAAGGAACAGCAGGAGCAGGCTTCATTTCACATCAGACATGGAATCCCAGGGTTATGTAGATCACCAGAACTGAGCTTCTGAACTTCACTTTTGCCTAGATTACCTGGCACCACACCTTCAGTGACCACAGTTTTAAGCTGTTACCAGTTGTATACAAATACTCAAGATATCATCTCTGAGGTCTACTGCCTAACATGGGTCTTTATATGTGCATGGAGAATACGTCTGAAAATAGTTGATGATGTGCAACTGGAAACCAGGCTGAGTGTTTTAAAATGTGGAGAAAACCATGCCATGACTACAAGAGCAGGGTTTTACAGAGATAAATGGCACCTGAAGTCATTATTATTAAAAAAAAGAAGTAATAAAATGTTGCTGCCTCGTAAGCATTCCATATTTAAACCAACAGAAAGCAGGCACAATAGAAACCACATAAACAGAAAAAAACACTGAAGATCCACTGTATATGAAGACACCATGCCTGTGAACATGCATAGTACAATAAACTGTTCTTCCTCAAACATTCTCTGAGAGATGATAAAAATGAGTTTGAACTTTCTGTGGCTTTTTGGCATTACCACCCTGGCTTTTTCCTGTGTAATGAGCTGATGTGGTGCTAAAACAAAAATACAAAAAAACCACAAACGAACCCCAAACAAAACCAAACCAAACCAACAACAACAACAAAACAAAAATAAAACAAAAGGTAACTAAATCTATATTGCATGTATATACACGTAATAATTCTAAAGAAAACGATGGTATTACAACCTTTCTACAAAGTCAAGGAATAACAATTTAATGGCAATCCTTATTCAAATTCACATTAAATGGACAACTTTTTGCCAGTGTTTTTTATCTTTCCATTCACCTTACTACGTTGCACAGTATTGGCCAAAGCTGTTTAAAATTTGTTACTTCTTGATCTCCCCTTCATGGCACATTTTAACACTGTGATGGTAACACACCAGATAAAGCACAGAATCATGAACACAACAGAGCGAGTTGATGAGAGCACCATTTCCTCCAGGCTCAAGTTCAGTGTATCCCAAAGAATAGGAAATCTAGTAAGAGAGTTAGGAGATGTGCATGGTTAAGCAGGGAAATACTGGATAAACGTAAGCAGAAGAAGGAAATATATAAAAGATGGAAGGAGGGGCACACCTCTTGGGAATAATATAGAGAGATTGTCAGAGGGCGCAGAGATGCAACAAGGAAAGGTAAGGCCTCCCTTTACTTAAACCTGGAGAGGGAGGTCAAGGACGACAAGAAAAGCTTCTACAAGTATGTTGGAGGCAAAAGAAAGTTTAGAGGAAATGTGGGCCGGCTGCTGTTACTGCTGCTGTTAGAAGGCTGAGTTACTGAATGCCACCTTTGCCTCCGTCTTTACCTCTAAGGCCAGCTACCAGGAGTCCCAAGACTCCAAGACCAAGAGGAAGTCTGGAGGGAGAAATTTTTACCCCAGTCAAAGAGGCTTGGGTTAGAGATCAGTTGAGCAAACTGGACATCCACAAGTCCATGGCCCCAAATGGGATGCACCCACGAGTGCTGAAGGAGATGGCAGAGGTTATTGCTAGACCACTCTCCATCATTTTTGAAAGCTCCTAGAGAACAGGCGAAGTGCCTGAGGACTAGAAGAAGGCCAACGTTATCCCAGTTTTTAAAAAGGACAAAAAGGAGGACCCAGGTAACTACAGGCCCATCAGCCTCACCTCCATCCCTGGAAAGGTGATGGAATAGCTTCTTCTTGCTGCCATCTCTAAGCTCCTCTGGAGGAAAGGAGGCTTATCACAAGTAGTCAACATTGATTCCATAAGGGGAAGTCATGCTTGACTAATGTGATAAGACTTTCATGATGATATAAGTAGACAGATGGATGAGGGAAGGGCAGTGGATGTGGTATTCCTTGACTTCAGCAAGTCTTTTGATACTGTCTCCCATGGGATCCAGCAGAGCCTGTCTGGAGGCCTGTGACAAGTGGCATCCCCCAAGGGTCAGTGCTAGGTCCAGTATTATTCAATATATTCATCAGTGACCTGGACAAAGGGATAGAGTGCACCCTCAGCAAGTTTGCTGATGACACCAAACTCGGAGGAGTGGCTGACACACCAGAAGGCTATGCTGACATCCAGAGAGACCTACACAGGCTGGAGAGCTGGGCAAGGAGAAATTTAATAAAATTCAGCAAAAGCAAGTGTAAATTGCTGCATCTGGGGAAAAATAAACTCATGTATCAGTACAGGCTGGGGGCTGATCTATTTGAGAGCAGCTCTAAGGAAAAACTCCTGGGGGTCCTGGTAGACAAGAGGATGACCATGAGCCAAAAATGTGCCCTTACATGCAACAAGGTCAATGGCATCCTGGGATGCATTAAATACCACAGACTCACAGAATCACAGAATGTTAGGGGTTAGAAGGGACCTAGAAGATCATCTAGTCCAAACCCCTGCCAGAGCAGGATCACCTAGACCAAGTCACCCAGGAACAGATCCAGGTGGGTCTTAAGTGTCTTCAGAGAAGGAGACAGCACAACCTCCCTGGGCAGCCCCTTTCAGAGCTCTGTCACCCTCACTCTGAAAAAGTTTTTTCTTCTGTTGACCCTAAACCTCTTGTGCTCCAACTTGCACCCATTGCCTCTCGTCCTGTCATTGGATGACATTAAAAGAATCTGGCTCCATCCTCTCTGCACTCACCCTTAACATATTTATAGACATTGATGAGGTCCCCTCTTAGTATCCTCTCCTCCAGGCTAAAGAGCCCCAGCACTCTCACGCTCTCCTCATAACGGAGATGCTCCACTCCCTTCATCATCTTGGTGGCCCTGCGCTGGACTTTCTCCAGTAAATCTCTTTTTTGAATTGGGATGCCCAAAACTGGACACAGTACTCGAGGTGGGGTCTCACCAGTGCAGAGTAGAGGGGGAGGAGATCCTCCCTTGACCTGCTGGCCACACTCCTCCTAATGAATCCCAGGATGCCACTGCCTTTCTTGGCTGCAAGGGTGCATTGTTGGCTCATGAGCATCTCCCTGTCCACCAGGACCCCCAGCTCTATTTCTCCAGAGCTGCTCTCAAATAGATCAGCCCCCAGCCTGAACTGATAACATGGAGTTGTTCTTCCCCAGGTGCAGCACCTTACACTTGCTCTTGTTCAATCTCATTAAATTTCTCTCTGCCCAGCTCTCCAGCCTGTCCAGGTCTCTCTGGATGGCAGCACAGCCTGCTGCTGTGTCAGCCACTCCTCCCACTTTGGTGTCAGCAGCAAACTTGCTGAGGGTGCTCTCTACCCCCTCATACAGGTCATTGATGAAAATATTCAATAATACCGGACCCAGTACTGACCCTTGGAGGACTCCACTAGTCACAGGCCTCAAGCCAGACTCAGATGAACTCATATTAGAATGTCACTGGGGGAATTAGGTCAATTAAGTATTTCAAGTAGGTGGAGAACATTTAGGTCAGGGCAAGAGAACAGTTATATAGTTAAGAAAGAAGGTTCAAGCAGTCAGGGACTTAGGTCAAGCAAAGACAAGAAACTTGGTAGGAAACAAGAAACATGGTAGTAAAGTTTAAATATTAAATACAGCATGAAACCATTCCACTGCCTGTACTTGAAAGGAACAAAAACCAACCAACCACTTACTCCAAGTCACAAGTGACTGAATGTGCACTAATGAAGTGAAGTGCACTAATTCATAGACGAAAACTAATACACATGAAGTATGTAGCTTGGCATAATTTACAGAAGAGTTACTGAACAAGCTGATGAGCACCATCCTGCATTCTAGACATTTATCGACTCATGGACACACACTGATGGAGGGTGACTTGGCAGAAGGGCAGGTGAACGCAAGGAGATAACAAGATAGGTTGAGTTTAAAATAACCAGACAAATAAATGTTTTTTGTAAGGAAAATGGTTACACAGAAGAAACACATTCAGTATCTCCTCAAAAGACCATAAAGAAGATGGTTTTAAATTTAAGTACAAAGTTATGATAACAGAGTTTTCATAATCAGTAAGGCTTGAAGAAAAGCAACAATATTCACAGTGGTATTCCTACACTCATCACCTTATGAGAGAACATGGAGGTAATGCTTATAGAATAATTATTTTTAAGAAGCTA
>JAOEGS010022955.1:0-10025 GCA_025447755.1 Corythornis vintsioides
CCGGGCTGGGCCGGGCCGGGCCGGGCCGGGCCGGGCCGGGCCGGGCCGGGCCGGGCTGGGCCGGGCTGGGAGGAAGATTTCCAAGCGCGCCCAGCAGAGGAGCCCCGAGCAAAGCCCGAGGCTCGCTGTGTGAGCAGGGGCAGCCCGGAGCAAGCCCCGGGAGGATCCCCGCAGCCGGGGGAGCTGCTCCCACGGCCACCGCAGCATCGCCTCGCTGCTGTGTAAGGCTGCGGAGAGCGCGGGGTGCGTGCCCAGCCAAGCCCGGCCCAGCGAGTCCCGGCCTGGCGGCGGTGTCACGGCACGGACAGCCCAGCGAGCTCGGCAGGGCAGCTCCGAGAGGCCCCTGGTGCGATGTGCGGGCAGCTGTACCCCGGTGGGGGGCTGCCCAGGGGAGCGGTGCCGCTGCTCTCCCGCCCCGCTGGCCAGGCCGTGCTGGCAGGCAGGAGGCGGCCGGTGGCTGGAAGCGGGGAGGACAGCTCTGACAGGAGACACGCCAGGGACAGAGGTGATTCACTGCTCTCAGCTCTGCACAGAGCTCCAACACTCGCCCTAATTTGCTCCTCGGTGCTAAACGATCTATCTATGGCTTGACACTGGGAGACATTGCTGGTTTTGTTCCTCTGCTCTTGCTGATCCTGAACCGCAGCCTTCCCTGAACCACAGAGCTGCCAGGGGGGAAGGGACCTTAAAGCTCATCCAGTTCCACCCCTGCCCATGGCAGGGACACCTCCCACTAGGTCAGGTTGCTCAGAGCCCCAGATATGCTTTCCAAATTATTATCCCAGATAGGCTTTCCAGATGGCAGCTAATGCTTGGAGTTGGGATCCTGTCAAGCTCCAAATCCTGAGAGACTGGAGGACCCATATGAGGCAGATCTGGCATAAAGCTCTGTATTTCCATGGCTGTTTAACACCATCTTCTCAGGAGGCATGGAGCTGTAGCACAGTGGTGGTGTGTATGGCAGAGAAGGGCTGATAATGGCTGTTGTTTCCTGTATAAAGCACATTTAAGCACAAGGGAATACTGTGGTGCTGATAAAACAAGGTGAGCAACGTGCACTGCTTTCTCCTCCACCGCTGGACCAGTCTTTTCATTCTGAAAGGGGATGAAGCTGGTTGGACATGACTTGCCTTCGATAAATTCATGCTGGCTCCCCCCAAGCACCTTCCCACCCTTCACGTGGCTGGAAAAGTCTTCAGGCAGGCTCTGCTCTGTGACCTTCTCAGGGACTGCAGGGAGGATGGCTGGTCTGCAGCCACCTGCATCCCCCCTCTCAGTAATGAGGTCTTTGTCCTTCAGGCATCAGCAACCTCCCCCTGTCCACCATGACCTTTAAAGATGACAGAACTGGCCTCTGAATGGCACTGCCAGGCTCTCAGCACCACAAGAAGCTCCCTGACTGGTGCCACAGACTGGTGTGTGTCCAGTTGGCTCGAGTGCTCCCTAACAGCATCTTCCTCCGTGGTGGGTAGTGCTGCATTCCCACACAGTCTGCTGCTGGCTTCAGTGTCAGCAGAGGCCTGAGGTCCAACTTTGTTGGTAACAGCTGCTAAAAAACCCAAACAATGGATATCTGTCTTTTTCTCATCCTTTGTCCCTGCCTCACCAGAGCAAAGGGATCATTTCTCTATTAGCCTTCCTTTTTTCTGCCTGTTTACTTGCAAAACCCATTCCCATCACCCAGAAATCTGATTGAAAATGAAAGTTTATGGTTCTCCAGTGCTTTCCACAAAGCCCAGGAGTGAACTGAGATGATTTTGCACGGGTATAATTCCTACCAGACGTTCCACCCTCAATTTATCAGTGTTCCTTATGGTTTTTATCCAGCTTCTCTTCAATTCCCCACTGATGTTCAGCAGCTTTCATCCAGGGGAAGAGATGACTCGTGTTACAAGGCTGATGTTTGCATCTGTTTCTTGTTGCTTCATGCTCCAGGATCATCTTATTGTTCCAGTAGTCAAGAAGAGGGGAAGTCATTTCTGTTCTTCATAGCAATTAAGATGGGAGGACTGTGTGAATGGGATCAGCCTGTGCAGTGGTTTTGTATGTCAGATTTTTCTGTTGGGTTTTGATTGAGTTGGGTGTCTATTTGGACTATGTTCAGTGAAAATAGTCCCAAAACACTGTCAGTGAGCACAGTGATCATAGAAGAGCCTGGTAAAGCCCTCTACACTGCAGCTAGAGGGTTTATTCTTGATCTTAGAGCTGTTCAAATAACATGTTTTCATGTTGGATGTCTACCTCAGGGCTAATTTGCTTGTTTATTTTTATTTGGAAAGCTTCTGATGGAGCAAACAAAGGAAAACAAATTATTTGGCCGCCTCTGAAACAGAGTTGGTGGAAAATATTTTGCTTTGCCTGTCAGAAAGTATTGCATTCATTTTTCTGCAAAGCTCTACCACTTGATGAGCAGAGATGGAGAACTTGGCAGGGAGGCTGTTCTGATGTCATGACTTGCTTTTTGCCATGCTGGAAGAAATCTGCTCAGTACATTCCTCTAACATGTATTTTCTTAGAGACTTGTCAGAGATTTACTACCAAAATCCCCGAGGATTTCTTTGCAGTGGGAAGCCCAGATGCTTTCCCACCAGCGGGAGGGGCTGTGCTGGGTAACCAGGACGTGGGCGCAGGATGGACGGATGGAATGACAGGTGCAGACCCTAGAGCTGCTTCTGTGCCCGCAGGAGGGACACTAGGGAAGGGGGAAGGTGCGTGTGGCAGGGGTGGAAGTGCGCAGAGGGGCGTGGAGCCCATGATGAGAGCAGGAACCCAGCGCTTTCACCTCTGACTTCACGCGTAGTGACGCTTTGGTCACAGGCGTGTCCCCGGAGTCGGGGCCACAGCCGCTCAGGGGGTGCCCCGGGCGCTGCTCTTGCAGCACAGGCACAGGTTGGGCAGAGGGTGAGAGTGCAAGGACGGACAGTGAAGGAAGCGTTTCGTGAGAAGCCAGGACGGGCTGGGGGGCTCAGGGGCAGGGCTGCATCAGACAAGCGCTTCCCTCCATCAGCAGCTGCCAGCGCACCACCCGCCCCCTGTGGCAGCCCCTGCCCGCCCCTTCCCCCTGGCTTTCCTCCGCGCAGTGCCACGGGACCCCTGCAATGTCCCAGCTCCCCCTGCTCCTCCTTTTCTCCCTTCTGTGCCACCAGTCTCTCGACGGCCCGTCAATCACGGGCTGAGATGTTTGTCATTCCCTCCGTCATCCCTTGCCTCTCAGAGCCGTGTGTCTGCTCTTCTTTCTCTCTTCCCCTTTCTGATCACCTCTGCGCTGCGGGGTCCCTTGATTGGATTACCTTAGCGAAGCAGACGCGCTCTCCTTCCCCGTACCCTTGCATTCGATACAAGGCACCGAGCTGGATCATGAGCTGCACCCCTTAGCAGAGTCGCGGGAGCCCTTGGAAGGAGGCATCACAGAGACAAAGCCAACACAGAGCTGCGTGCTCCGGCTTTGTCACTGCGGGCTCAGTAAGGACTGACTGCCAGAGCTGCTGTTTTGCATGACACTCTTCTCTCAAACCTCCCCTGTCAAGCAAATACGAGCCTGATAGAAAATTTTCTGCTGCAAACAGCTAAAAAAGCATTGGAGGTGCCACTGGCAGCACGAGCAATGTGATCTTAGCTGGGACTCTTAGCAAAGCCTTTCTGTACCTGGGCTAAAGTAATTTTCCTCACTGTTGTAACCTCTTCGGGGTTAGTTTTAAACACAGGCTGTTGTGGGTTAGTAACTCCACACATCACCAGGCGTTTGGAAGAATGAGGAGGGCTGTCAGTTACACTTGGACCCAAGTGCCAGAGCAGGATTTTAGGAAATAATGTCCTTTCCTTGCATGGAAGGGGGGATCTGATGAAATATTTGGGAAAATGAGCCACACCTAGAAGGATTAGAAGCAGAAGGGACTGGGAAATGAGAAGGGTGCAATGGTGAGCTGAAAGGGCTGGGAGAGGATGGAAGGTGGGGGAGCAGGAGGATGGGACACAGGCAGGAGGCAGAGCACAGGATGGTAGGGTAAATATTCAGGACAAGCTGAGGGACTGGAGGATAGAAATAAATCTGTACATAAATAAATAGTGTTTGTACACCTCAGTAATTCTAAGCTGCCTTGGAAATAGTTGTGAAAACAATCTTTTTCTGGTGATGGTTCTGCATACTGCTACTATCTTCTGTCCCATTCATTCACTTGCTCACAAAGCATAGTGTTGTGAGCCTAAAAATTGTCACCAGACTGCTTGGTTTTTATCCTTTGATAAATAGAGCCCCAAAGTCCCTGAAATGCTTCTAAGGGTTCTTTCTAGGAAAGGCATCTCAGAGAAAAAAACCCACAGATTTACATGGAAAATGCTTAATGGATCTGGAAATAGAGGTTTAAAAGTTACTTGTAGGACAAAAAAATGGGCAGTTTATTTTCATTTTAGTTTCTTGAATGCCCAAGACAAACACAGTGTTAAAGATGCTTCACAGGGGTGAGTACCTGAAAAACAGGGAGAGCCTGTATGAAAGTTTCTGGTACAAGCTGCTTTGTTTTCCCCTTCTCCCTTTGTTCTGGAATTGTGACACAATTTTTAGCTACACAGTGATGTGGTTTGGGTTTTTTTCCCAGTACAATAACCTGTCCTCATTCAATGCATAGAAAAGACAGTGCTCCAGGAATAGTCCTGGGATGCAGTGAATGAGATTGTCATCTTCAGCTTATCCTGGAAGTGTAATTCCTCTTCCCTCAGTTAAGGGTGGCACGAGCATCCTATTGAAAGCAGGGTGCAGAGAGCTCAGGGGTTAATTGGCAAAGGCATTAGAAGCCACACACTGTTTGTTATGAAATAGCAGCTGTAATCTGAGTGGTGCAGGGAGATAGCTGATGTGTGTGCACACAAAGTTACCGTGGCTGATGATTTATCTCATATCTGATTTTGTGTCTATCTTGCAAAAGAAAGAAGCAAAATCAGGTCTTATCACTGCCCATTGTGGCGACCATGCCTCAGCATGATGGGAACGTGGGTACTGAACCCTACTCACCCTGTTACCAGCTGATGCTTTAAGATCTGCAGGCACACAAACTGAGAAGCCTTGGTGTGTTTTCTCCTCTCTTAGGGTGCAGGGTGAGTGGAATCCAGCGTTTCATTTTCCATGCTCAGTGAAGTCTCTCCTCTTTCCCAGCAAGTGTCTCTAGCATTCTGCAGGAGGAAGAGAGTAGCATTTCAGACCTAGTCTTCACCCAGGATAAAGAGGTTCAAGGCACTAAAGAATCTGGTCGTTAGCATTAGATTCTGTATCAGTGGCTTGCTGTGATGCCTGGAAGGATGGTAATAAACAGGAAAGTTTGTCCCTGGTTTCTGGTAAGAGAGCAGAACAGAACCTCAGTTTCTGAGTGGTAAGGTTATGGCTTCAGGGCCCAAGCCAGTTCTGCCTCCCTCTCCTGTTTAGCACTCTCATGTAGAGATTTATGCCTCTGAGTAAGCAGGGAGGTATGAAGCTGGCTGTAATTGGTGCTGTGCATAAATGTAAATGACCCTTTCAGTGGGGATGCTCTGCCAGCTATTACATCTTTTAAAGTCCCTGGCTGTTGTTCTTTTTAGACCATTAGGATTTGGTTTCTGCGTGGAGTATTTGGGCTCCTGGGAGGTGAACTCGACCTCGGGGCCTCAAGCCCGTGGGGAGGTGATGTTGTACCTTCTAGGCTGCATGCTGAGGGGTCAATGTGTGATTTCAGAGACCCATAGATCACCACGGTTACTGCAGCTACTGACTGACACCAGGGGCCACTGAGCAGCAAGTGAGGGAAGAGACCAGTAGGGCCAGAAGGACGAGATGCTCTGTAACTGGGAAAAGTACCTGAATGTGGGATACAGGAGACAGAGGTAGCACAGGAGCCCTGGAGGAGAGAGCTGGAAAGTTCATGAGGAGGTGGGGTGACCAGGGAACCCAGCAAGGCAGGGAGTGGATAATGAGTTCTGCATGCACAGGACACAACTCTAGGCACCCAGTTGGGTTATCTGGGGTTTGGAGTGCTTACCTTGAGGGTCTCTGAGTTTGGCTTTCCTGACAAAATGCCACATACCCATAATTTTGTGGCAGCTGCAGTGCTGAGCACGTCATATTCAGCAGAAGAGAGCTAAAGGAAGGTAGTGATGTTACCCAAAAATGCTGACCTGGATTCAGGGGTGCAAAAGAAACCCCAGAAACTGGCTTGTTGAAAATGAGTTGCTGTGCCACAGATTGACAGGCTCCTGGAGGGCCAGGCTCAGGGTGGGCAATGTCTCTAGAGTAGGATGGGAGCCCAGAATGGGGTGTCCTGCTCTGTTACAGTCATTTTTTCCTATGTATCTGCGAGGGTGGTTTTGTGCACCTTGGCACTAGTGCCTGGCACAGCCTGGAGGAAGAGCTGGTCCTCATAAACTCCTGAACTATAGCAACATGCTTGGAGATGTGAACACAGCTACTGCTTCCCAGGGAAAAGTAGGTGGCACTGGTGTTGTGGCATTGGCCTCAGAGCTAGCAGCCAGGTCTCTCTGCGTGGAGCATTGTGGCACTGCTGTGTGGCTCTCTGCAGGGCTGCTGGGGGGGTCCCTCCGGGCATCTCTGGACCCCCTTGCTGCTCCTCTCCAGCTTTGCAAGCCGTGTACCGTTGGAAGATGCTGGCCCAGCAAGATCTGCAGGGAGGCTGAATGGTGACAGCTGGCATCTCCTCTTAATATAGCAGTGAGGGGTGCAGATCCGTCCAGGAACAGCCTGTGTGCTAAAAAGAGTGGAGTTGCACGTTGCAAAGGCTTGTGGGTTTAGTACCCCGCCTGGGGTGTGTTTCCTGCGGGAAATACGGAGACTTCTCGGGGGCTTTCAGGAGCACGGCCAGGTGCTGTCTCTCCTGCTCAGGGGTGGGCTGTGCTGGGAGGGGAGCAGAGCAGGTAGGCGTGGCTGGATGGGACTGCAGCTCATGCGGAGGCACCTGAGTTATCTGTAACGCTGCTAGCTCAGGTGGAGTGAAAACCAGAACTGTGGCAGCACGAAATGTGTAGCGTGGGCTGGAAAATCACCCTGCAAACCATTGTGGAGCTCCACGTTGTCTCTGCTCCGCTGCTCGAAGCTTGCTGGTTGGAGCCTCGTGCGGGGGGAGCTCGGTCACAGCACCGATTGCAATGTGGACACGTCCTGCGTCCTCCTGGAATCCTCGGGAGCTTTGCATCCCTCCCCAAAGCTGTTTTCTCAATAGTTAACCACGTGAATGAATAAATCAGAATCATTATTCAAATAATCCCGTGAATGAATAATTCATTGTAATGACTGAAAAAGGATCTCGGCAAGAGGCATTTTACTATAACAAAGGTAAGCAGTGAGTTTTTCCTTTTTGGAAGAAAAAGTATATTCTCCAGCAAAGTGTTTATCACCTGGTTCCCATGCTGTTGTTCTGTATAATATGAAGAAAAACATGCGACAGCCATCTTCACATAAACGAAAAAAAGATGCTTCCTTGGGCAACAGCCATCATCAATGTTAACGAGTGGGAAAGGATAAAGGATGAAGCGACAGAGAATTCATATTCACCTCCTCTGTGAGGACAGAGCCAAGCGAGGCAGCCACAGCCAGCCGGTCAAAAGTCCACAACCTCAAGTAACTGAGTATTTCCAGATAGTTAGAGAGGAATCGGGAGGAGGGGTAAAGAGGGGAACGTTTTCTGCTCCATCAGTGCTGCTGAGAGGGAGTGTAGGCTAAGCAGATGGCTGGCAGCCAGCAGAGGCATCAGGTACTATGATGATAAAAGCCTGGTTAATAATACTTAGCACCGACAAAGGGCTTTCAAGGGAAAGAGACTTTTGTCCTGGCAAGGAGGGAAGTATCCTCACCTGTTAGCCCCGCGTTCGGACGGGAAAAGTGAGTTTCTCTGCGCTTTCAGATGCCAAACGTGGCAGGGATGCAGCAAGCCACAGGTTTCTACGGCCAAAAGAGCTGGTCGCCTGCCTGCAGAGCGCAGATTTGCTCACAGGGAGGGGAAGGGCTGGTAGAACAATGAGCAAGCTCACCGGTGGGGCACCTGGCAGAGGGGGCCAATTCCACCCGCCCCAAACGAGGGGAGCAAAACTGGGTCTGCCGGTGCCCTTCCCCAGCTGCACCGCTCCCCGCCCGGCAGCTTGTGTCCGCGGCTGAGGGGCGCGATGCCGCGTCCTGCTTTGCAGCGTGGCGATGCCATCGGACACGCGGAGGTCCGCGGGCGAGCGGCTCAAGGTCAGCCACAGCCTGCGGCAGGGACGGCAACAAAGCCGAGGTCTCCGGGGACCCCCGGCTGAGCTGCGAGCCGAGCTGCCGGCGTTCGGCGGCCCCCGGCAGGGCTGTGGCGGCACGGGCAGGTTTGCGTGGCCAGGGGGTGGGGGAAGAGAAGGGCGGGGGGCGGTGCCGCCCCTTAGGCGAGCTGTAGCGGAGCGCCTGGCCGGAGAGCTGCAGCCCCGCGGGGCTTCTCCCCGCAAGAAGCCGGCGCTGCTGGGCAGGGGGTTGCTGCGGTGGAGGAGGAGGAGGAGGAGGAGGAGGAGAAGGCAGGGCGAGCACCAGCACCAGCCTCCGCGGGTGCGTGCGTGTCTCGCCGGGTGGGTGCGGGCGTCTCTCTGTGTCTCAGCGTGTCCGTGCACTGCGTGTGTGTGTCTGTGCCCGCGGGTGCGTGTCTGCGTGTACCCCCCCGTGTAACCGTGTGCGTGCGTGTGCTCGTACCCCTCTCCCTCCTCCTCCCTCCCTCCTCCCGTGCGTGTGTGTGTGTGTGTGTGTGTGTGTGTGTGTGTGTGTGTGTGTGTGTGTGTGCACGGCGGGCAGGGCAGAGGCAAGCGCGCAGCAGCAGCATCGCGGTGCCCCGGCGCGGGGCACAGCGCCCGGGAGCCGGAGGAGGAGCGGAGCCGGGCGGGCAGCCGGGCGGGGAGCCCCGCGGAGCAGCGAGGAGCAACAGGCGGGGCGCGGGGCGGGCGGATGGCGGGCGGCGGCCGCTGAGAGCGGGAAGGGCGAGGCGGTTGCGGGGCGAGGCGGTTGCGGGCGAGGGGCAGAGCGGACGGGATGCGAGCGGAGGAGCCGCTGGCGCTGGCGGCCCCGCGGGCGGGCGAGGCGGAGGCGGAGGCGCCGGGCGAGGACCGGAGCGGCGGCAGCTGCTGCAGCAGCGAGCGGCTGGTGATCAACATCTCGGGGCTGCGCTTCGAGACGCAGCTGCGGACCCTCTCCATCTTCCCCGACACGCTGCTGGGCGACCCCAGCCGCCGGGTGCGCTACTTCGACCCGCTCCGCAACGAGTACTTCTTCGACCGCAACCGGCCCAGCTTCGACGCCATCCTCTACTACTACCAGTCCGGGGGGCGGCTGCGCCGGCCGGTCCACGTCCCCCTCGACATCTTCCTGGAGGAGATCCGCTTCTACCAGCTGGGCCAGGAGGCCATCGAGACGTTCCGGGAGGACGAGGGCTTCATTCAAGAGGAGGAGAAGCCCCTGCCCCAGCACCACTTCCAGCGCCAGGTCTGGCTGCTCTTTGAGTACCCCGAGAGCTCCGGGCCAGCGCGGGCCATCGCCATCGTCTCCGTGCTGGTCATCCTCATCTCCATTGTGATTTTCTGCCTGGAGACCCTGCCCGAGTTTCGCCAGGAGCCCAAGGGCGCCCAGCCCGGCTTTGGGGAGGCGGCACCGCCGGCTGACGAGGCGCTGCTGTTGCTGCCGCCGCCGCCGCCACCGAGCGGGACTCCACCGCCCTTGCGCCCCGCCGCCGGCGCCGGTCCCTTCTTCACCGACCCCTTCTTCCTCATCGAGACCCTCTGCATCATCTGGTTCTCCTTTGAGCTCCTCGTCCGCTTCTTCGCCTGCCCCAGCAAGCCTGAGTTTTCCCGCAATATCATGAACATCATCGACATCGTGGCCATCATCCCCTACTTCATCACCCTGGGCACCGAGCTGGCCCAGCAACAGCAGCAGAAGCAGCAGCCCGGCAGCAGCAGCAACAACGGGGGCCAGCAGCAAGCCATGTCCCTGGCCATCCTCAGAGTCATCCGCCTCGTCAGGGTCTTCAGGATCTTCAAGC
>JAOEGS010022956.1:0-14523 GCA_025447755.1 Corythornis vintsioides
AGACATATATATATAAATATTTTCAAAATTTGGGCTCAATTTCCTTAAATCAATTTATATCCTTAAGTTGGATAGGTATATATACTATATTTTTGTGATTATGTTGTCTTTCAGCTTTAATTGACTAATTTGATAGTGTAAGACAAGTGCGTGAAAAGAAATGCTGGATATTCAGAGAAGTATCTTATCTGGTTTTCATCATGATATTTTCTTAATCAGTTTGAAAAGGAGATCAATGACTTAAGTATTTGACATTTTCTGGTTCTTACAGTGAACACATTCTTTTGCAATTTAAAAACTTTCATGACAGTATTTATCCTTATAGACATAGCTGTCATTTTCACTGTATTGGAGGTATTATCATGGTCATTTTTGTCATATTTTTTCTCCCTTGTTTATTTTAAAAAGATTAAACTGACTACAGGACATGCATGGGGATATCATGTGATGATAATCTCTATGCTTTCCAACTATATATTCAGTTCCTTCTAAGGGTTTGACATAGGCTTTCATACTTAGCATCACTGTATATGTGCTTTAAACATAGGTACATAATTAATTTTGATTATTTTTTCACAGAATTAAAAATTGTGCCTAACCAGATATTTATGTATTTTCCTAGCAGGATATGACTGCAAGAAGACTCTCTAAAAGAATGTGCAGAAAGTGCTGTAAATTCCTATTTACTAAATTAACAATGAATTCAGCTAACATAAAATTTTGCTTATACTAAGGTATTTTGGAAGTAAATTTTTAATTTTAAGAACTTTGGGTAGAATAGTTTTGCTTTATCAATGTTTTCCTAAGGCCATTGGTATTTTGCATATTTATTTATTTATTTTCTTTCAGTAAAGCTTAGTTACTCTTTGTGTGTTTCCATAATTCATGAAATTATCTGTAATTGTGTAATTAGTGTAAATACATCCAATCACATTTATAAGATATAATTACAAAGTGCAGTGCAGTAATTGTAATGTGTAATGACATAAAGGAACATCTATTAAACTTCTTAAATATATAGTATGGGAATATTCAGAAACTAGTATTTAAAGCTGAGTATCAAACTTCTTTAAAAGTCAACAGCAAGTGGGCAATAACTGGAGCTGGTCAAGAATATTGTGACCAAACAATTAGAAGATGAAATTGTTCATAGAAATAGATCAGTATTACAAAGAGCAGGTGCATTATTGCTGCTTGGAATGGACTCTAGAGCATCTGCAGTCTAAAATGTTGGGACTTCATTACTAAGGCTAGCTTGCAATCTGCCCACTTTAGGTCTATATATGACTAATCTGACTATCTTAGGTTTCCCACATGGACATCTGAGAACATGTATGGAAGCCCCACCTCTCCAGATTTCTAAAGTAGAGATTACAGATTACCTAAAGACCATAGGTACTTTTATCTTTATATTTATATTTAGAGTAAGAATTGAGGAACTCATGGACATGTACAGCAGCGCTTCTCTTCCCCCTGAGTCTTCTCCAACTCTGGGGACTCCTAGTTTTGTTCTTCACTCCTCAGGAGCTGAAGGAAGGCATTAATTTCCCCATCACTGAAACTGCTGTCTTTTTTTGATCGTTATAATTTCAGATCTGCAGGCTGGGATCATAGCAGCTAATACTTTCACTGCCAGAACTGAAGAGATTTGTGCAGTAGTATATACTGGATGTGGGTGTCACCCAATTAGAAAGCACCCTGCCAGGAAAGCCCTGGTGACCCTGGTGGGCACCAGGATGAGCATGAGCCAGCAATGTGCCCTTACTGCAAAGAAGGTTAATGGCATCCTGGGCTCCATTAAGAGAAGTCTTGCCAGCAGACTAAAAGAGTTAATCCTTTCACCTGTTCAGCAGTGTTGAGGTTACACTTTGTGTCTTGTGTTCAATACTTGGCTCCCCAGTACAAGAGAGCCATGTACATATGGGCAACAGTACAGCCAAGGATCACTGAGATGATAAAAAAACTGGAGCATCTCTCCTGGGATGACAGGCTGAGACAGCTGGGATTGTTCACTGAAATTGAAGTAGAGAAAAGAAGGCTCAGAGGGATCTTATCAGTGTAGATGAACAACTGAAGGGAGCATGCTAAGAGTACACTGACTAAGAGTACTCTTTTCAGTGGTGCTCAGTGAAAAGAGGCAATGAGCATAAACTGAATCATGGGATTTTCCATCTGAACATCAGAAAACAATTTTTCACAGTGAGAATGACTGTCTAATAGCAGCTTGCCAACAGAAGTTGCTGCTTAGATGTGTTCAAAAACCTAGGTCCTGAGGAACTGGATGCAGATGGTCCTGCTTCAGCAAGGTGCTTGTACCAGAAGACCTCCAGAGGACACTTCCAATCTCAATCAATCTATGATTCTGTGAAAACCCCATAAGCACAGGTGATAAAATGATAACTATGTAAGTCAGGGTTCCTCTTCAGGGATAGTTTATATAAGTATGTTGAGATAGAATGAAGTGTCACAAGTGGCATCTTACCCCAAAGAAAAACCAATGGAAATGCAATCTGCATTTTATTGATGCTAGGACTTTGATGATTTAACCAACATACAAAGAGATTACTGTAGCATTACAGATTACATAGCCACTTTACACGTTTTGACATGTAAAGTGGCTATGCCAGCTTTGTATGTCCCTTTATAAACTTCACTTAAAAAGCTGTAGAAAGCTATCTGCAAGTGGCATATTTCCATGTAATTAGATTCTATTTTATTTGCTTAACATCACTGTGATGTTAATGCTAGTTCTGTACTTGTTCAATACGTAAATTACTTTTATTATGCTTGGTTTTTTAAAAGTTATTTATAGTCTGATTTAAATTTTCCACATTAGACACTAACTTTGTATTCCATGCTGTGTTAGATGACAGAGCTGAAACAAATTATATACATTTGACTTCTGCTTTGCTTGACAGTAATAAGCAGTGCTCGGTTAGATGCAGTTTAGGCATCAGGGCATATTACTCTAATAGTATTACTCTGTCAGAAGAGAAGAATGATTTGCTCAGAATCAAAAACATACTTAACATTAGTACATCCTCTTACTCTTAAAAAAAAAAAATCCTAGTACCATTTGATGGTTATTATTGAGTATATAATTTGCTAGGCACTCTTATTTTGCAAAGCATATGAGTTGAAAAATATATATGATCAAAAATGTACAGTCCTTCTATAATTTCTTAAATTTCTTATTTTGCATAAGATACTATTTCTGAGAAGGAAACCTAATAAGATTTTCTGAAATAATAGTCATCTACAAAAAAAAAAAAAAAAAGAAAAAAGAGAAAAAAAATCTTACAAACTTTTCAGCTATATAGTATGTCAATACTACAGACTTAACCTGTTTCATCAAGCTGCTATTTGTATCAAATAAATAAAGCTATAGATGACATTGGAGATAAATAACATTTATAGATAACATACAGACAGATAACTCTTCTTAGTCTTCCCTTCATACCTATATATAGATCCTTTCAAAGAAAGGAAACTTTATGATATTATAGCTATTTTTATATTCATCTTTCCTTATCTTTGATCAAACTTAAGTCATTGAGATCAGTGTGCATATAAAGTTCTAAAAATGGAAAAGTGATCTTTAACAGACTGATATTTCTTACATCATCATAGCAATGATAATGAAACCACAGATATGTCATCTGTCTATTTGCATGTATAAAACCATACCTTTACATTGCATAAATCCTTAATTAATTGCATGGAATTAATGATTTTAAGAAAATTATCAGAAGTTGAAGTAACATAGTTTTAAACCTTTTTGTTGCTTCTAAGGCTTACAGTAAAAACTGAATACTTTGTGTGTATACTAGTTCCTCCCTGAAACATCAAAACACAGAATACCCAGCCAAGTAAACAAAGCAGAACCTGTAGAAAACAAAAACACTGACACACAGCTAATTAATGTACATCTGTACAATTACCCAGCTAGGCAGGAGGGAATGATGAACCCTTTAATCCTATTAAGAGCACATAAGATAGTTATTTTCATTTCAATTGAAAAGAAAAAGATTTCTAAATGCTACCACACTCCCAAAACAGCAAATTAATGGAGTGAAAAACCTGAAAGCACAGTAGAGATCAACCCCTGTTGTCTTCCTATGCAAGTTTAAGTCTTTTCTATTGGGTTTTTGAAAATCAAAGAAATAATTGTTTTGTTTTGTACTCCTACCATACCCAAATCACAGTTAATTACTCCTGTGAAAATCAAATATGTCTTCTTACCAGTTGATATAAAAACTTCAAACCCTAATTAAAATGTTATTACAGAATCCACAGCATCTTATCCTTTTTTTAAAGATAGGGGTTATGTTCCCCCTTTTCCACTCTGTGGGAACCTCACCAGACTGCCAGGACCTCTCAAATATGATAGCTAGTGGCTTAGCAACTTCAGCTGCCAGTTCCTTCAGGTTCCATGGATTTATCTCATCAGGTTCCATGGACTTGTGCACCTTCAGGGTCTCTACCTGATCTGCTCCTACCCTGGGTGGTTCTTCACAAAGATTTTAATATTGTCCAAAAGTATCTATTTTCTGTTTGGTGAATATTAATCAGAGAGAGAGAAAGATATTTTTCCTCCTTAAAACTGCTCTTCAGACTATTGATGTGTGACTGGGTCTGATCTCCCAGGTGACTGGGACAAAAGTATTTATTGTAAACAGAATAAATATTTTGTGCTGACACAAACCCAAACCTATTAACTTCCATGCCTGTTTTGATAAATAGTCTTTTAGCATTTATCAGCCCACACCACATAATTGCTTCAGTGCTAAATACATATAAATATTATTTACTTGCCATGAAAAAATGCTTAAATAAGTCAAAAGAAAAAATGGGCCAGATTGCAAACAGATAAATAAAAGCTGAAAACCTAAGCAGCTTTAGAAGCAAGAATTCTGCTGAATTTTAATAACTAATTCTGAAATGAGGAAAAGCTTAGCTGTTCTCATTTCTTTTGAGGAAAGACAACATTTTTCTTTTTAAGAATTAAGGGTTCTAGTACTGCCTCATCTTCTGCACCTTCTCCTTCACCTCTTTCTTCTTTGTATCTTAACCTCTATCTCTTGTATTGCCTTTTAGATGTGCCTCAATTTGACTGCACCGTAATGAAATTATAATTCTTATGTTTTGTCAAGGCAAGCAAACAAGCAAACAAACACACAAAAAAAACCCCCTATATAGCTAATTGTCATCCTCTCTCATTACACTGCTTAAAACTTTACCTTCTTCCTGTCACCCAGGATCACATTACAGAGCTCGCTTTCTTTCTTGACAAAAACATTCAGACTGTGCAATCTTATCCTTGGCTCAGACATTTATTTGACAGTAAGTATATCCAAGCCTATGTCTTTAGTTACAGAGCAGCTTACACATGGAGCTCTGTACCCTAATACAAACAACTTGCTTTTATTATATGCTTTATACCTCCTATATATGATTCACAACATTTCTCCTCCTTGCAGGGAACTTTCGGCCTATAGGTATTGTTTTAGTTGCTAATGTAAAATGGTCCTTATGCCTCTCAGAACATGGTGCCAGAATCCAGCTCCTGAACACAGCTCCCATCTGCTGTGGGACCCAGTCTGGGTCTCTCCCTGTGCCAGCTCCACAGACTGTGACATAATTACCATCGGGGGGATGGGTTTGGTACCGGTTTTGCACATATTTTTATATACTCCACTATAATTATGATTATTTTCATTTCCATTAAAACTGTTCTAGGTTCCTTTTCTAATCACTAATAATATTATTTGGGAGTTCTATGTGGGTTTGAAACAGAGAACTCTGATGAGACTGTCTGTGGGAATTCACATCCTCAGAATAATTTAGGGTGTCTGTCTTCTTAAGATATGACATGAATGTGAGAAAGCCAAAATGTTCTTCACTTTGCCTTGCTGTTACTTATAAATATACAAATCATAACTCTTCCTTGTTTTCATATTATTCTGCATAGGGCTGATATCTGATACATTTTTATATACAGACCTGCACAGTTTAAAAATAAACTTAAACAATATAGAGTCTAGAAGCAAAGACAGAAAAAAAAACTCCAAAAAACCTAAAGTTCTCTGTGTTCCATTCTTGATGTCTCTACACTCCTGGTAATACTGTACCATGTCAAAGAAATGAGACTATCAATTCTGGAAGGGGAATGAGGATGTGGAAGGAAAGTAATCTAGCATGAATATGAAACAGGGCATATATTTTACTGTCATGGTTTTATGACTATGGCCTTGGAAGAGTGCTTTCATGGAGCTGATGTCTCAAACCAATGTACTTAGATAAGGCAGGGACAAAAATGAAAATAGAATTTATTTTTTTTTTTCCCCCTATATACAGAATATAAAATGTGTCATTTTCAAGAATTACTTAAGATTTATTTCCTTATTTAAAGACTTCTTCCTTCTGAATACTTTAATAAATTCAGTGTTTAAATATTAAAGGCTAAATCTTATCATTGTTCAATGTACTAGATCATTGACGATATGAAAGATTAAAAAGGAATTATGTGAAAAAATTATAAAATCTCCATCAATTAATTATTTTCAAGCTTGTTCATACATTAGTAGAAAAATTATAGGTTTACATTCTAAAGAAAAAAAAATACTTTCAAGAAGGAGAAATGTTGACAGGAATTTTATTCTGCAATTGGAAATATTTTAGACCAGTCATTTCAGCCATGCTTTTGGTAAAATGTTCATGTGCAAGTAAAGCCTTGCTATATATTCCTCTTAATATTTCTTGGGAGATCTCCTCTTATGTGACTGCCATTTTGTTTTTGTTTTTTTTTTTTTTTCTCTGATCTCCCATGATCATCAAATCAAAACTTACCTGAATAAAAGTAAGAATACTAATAATATTTTTTTTTAAAGGCATCTGTGAAGATACCCAGTATCACTGCGATGATAGGAAAATTTCTGGAAAGTTGGCTATGAACAAAATTAAATGTCTTTTAAGGTTTTCTTTCTTTATTAACAACAAAAATCAAAACCAAACCAAACAACAAACTCCAACAACTATATATTTGCTATTGTAGTATTATCTTTATTTATTTTAGGGTTTTTTTTTACTATTTGATAGTATTTGCCCTAGGTTCTTTAAACCTTTATTGTATTTCTTTATTATATCTATTTTATTCTTTGCTTCATCATCCATTGCTACTTTTCTTTGGATTATAATTTCATGTTGCTTAACTAGTAGATCCATTATACTATAATTGGAAAAAATTATTGTGCCATTCCAGAATAAGTATTAAATGAGTCTTTAAAAACAGATATTAAGAAGGCTGAAATTATAAAATACACACTCCTGCCTTTAAATTTGGAGTATTCCAACTTCTGTCTACAAAGTAAAACCAAAATTTTCTCTTTTCAGTGTGACAGCCTATTAAAGTTACCTTTGTGGATAATTATATATAACTGGTACTGAACACTATGGCTCTATGTCATAATGATATTTTACCATTTAAATATTCTATTGACAGTTCTTGTTTAGTTCCTCACCTCAATTGCCAGAGAAATTAATTTTGCTTAAATGTAGTCATGTTTGCAAATTGAATCCAAGTGATTGTTCCCATCAAGATCACAGAACGGTAGGTATTGGAAGGCATCTCAGGAGATGCAAAAAAAATTGTTACTTAAACTGATGGGAGGGGAGAGGGAAAAAAAAAAAGAAGTTGTTTTATATTGATGTCACTGGGGCAGAATCTAGATAAACTATGTATAACTACTTGTCCCCTAGATTTATTTGAAAATCGAATTCCATAAGTTTTAAAATGTTTAGCTGGAATGCCAGTTGATAACATTGTCTTGCCAAACTGCTGTGGAAAAGGACACAGTGGCAAAGAGATTAATCCAGAGTGTGAGATGAAGCATAAGGGAAACCTTATTATATTAATAATATGCATGAAAACACTGGATAGATTGAACCTCCTGGCTGAAAAGAGTGAAATCTTTCACATCCCCAATTGTTGTACATACATAATCATTAGCTATCAATATGCATTATAACCATCTGCTTGGATGTCATCATACCTGTTCACACGGTGATATGACAGTTAACTGGACTACAAATGCAGCCTTCTGCTCACAAGTGCCTTTTTTTTTTTTTTCTGTTGACTAAAGTATCACTTTAACTTCCAAATTTTATCACAGCAGTCATGCTTGTTCATACCAGTTTGCCAAATATTCATCATGGGAGAGCTATGAGTAAACACTTTTTAAGCAAAAAAGGGCAGCATATGCAGGGTGTCAAAATGTGTAATAGCTTACATTAAATAAATACAGAACGTTTACAAAACAACTTTCTTGGCAAAAAAATGATGCTAGAAGATAATGCTAAACAAAATAGAGACAGGCTCATAAACTATAAAATGTGATCTGATTTATGCTTACCTTCTCACATAGGAGCAAGAGCAGAAAATGAGGAATCCTGTCTGATTACACTTAAATTCATAGATTTAAAACTCACAGTGATAAAAATATATTTATCCTGAAAATAACCTGATAATAACAAACTACCTGCATCAGCACTTTTGATTTAGTAGTCAAGCATCTCAAGTTCTTGAAAAAAGCTTACCTTCTGATTCAGATGAGCAAGATCATCTGAAGAAAAGGCTCCTCAAATGAACACTGCAGCAAGTAAATAGTTTTTTGTATGCATTGAAATTCTAAGATATGATGTTAGGTTGAAAATCTAAGCAGTATTAACGAGGCCTATGCAAAGCAAAGGGTTGTCTTTGGAAACAGGATCCATATGTCACAATGGAAAGTGTAGTCAGAAACTAAATTGTGTTAAACTAATTTAAGAAGTGCTAGGCAATTTTTGAAAGAAAAGAAATATATAGGAAAAATAATTTAAAATATCTGGGGTTTTTATTAAATGAGGAATAATATGTGCGTGTAACACATAAATAATTTTTTCCTTCTTATCATTTGTCAGTAGAATCAGGCACCAAATTTGATCAGGTTGATTTTTTTTTTTTTCAGAAAGTTTTCTTCAAATTTTATGCATTTTTGTAACTTTGATGTTGCAGCTGATAAAATGGTCTCCTCTCTATCTTTAAAAAGATTTTCCAGTACAAAGAGTTGATATAGTGGAGGAAATCTACTGGCATAAACTCCTTCAGAAGACAATTTGTATTTGTTCATTTGTTTTGTTCTTTGATATGCAACTCTAAATAATACAGTTACACATTGGAAATAAAAAGAAATGTGTATCTCTCACACTTTAGGAACAGGGCAGTCCCCAGATAGATAACAGATACACTCTTTTAACCCACCTCCCTCCCCAAAGGGGAAGAAAAAGGGTATAAGGGAGAGAGACTTAGCAATTAAAAAATAGCACAGTTTTAAGGAAAATAATAATGATAATAATAAATTGATTATGTACAAATATATGGATTGGATTTAGAGAAGCTAACTGATTTTCCTAGGTTTCTGCTAAGGCTGTTGATAGGAACTGAATTCAAGCAACATTAACTAAGTTAATGACTTTGCCTTTGTGTGTATGAGAATGTGAAAATATTTGCTGATGTAGCTTGTTGCCAGAATGTGCTATGCAGGTTGCAGACCAACAGTTCACTTTCCTATGTTTAATAATTGCTATGTAGCTTTTTATTCCTGTTCTTAAAAAAATAAACCTGGTATCTAATTACAGTAGGGCCTATGTATCCTTTACCTTGGAAACAAAAGTACTATTAAGCATCACCGACACATTTTTCACTGGATTTATTATGAGAGAAGGAAATGTACAGAAAATTAAATACAACAACCATACATCAGAATTTTTGGATGTCAATATACAATGTCTCTTTGTACCAAAAGGGAGTACTTCATACCAAAATGTACCCAAAGGGAGTCTCTCACCCTAAGAGTGTGAGAGCTCACTCAAGGAAATATATCCAGAGGAAATAATAACTAAAACAAGGGTAAGGCTCACTTACCTGCAGAAGCATCCTTGAACCACATCCCATATATCCAAGGAGATGGTCCAACTACAAGCCCAGTTGGTCTGAGGGTACCAACTCAAAACTGGTTCTCTGACAGTGCCCCATTTATATCCTTATCAAGTCCACATTGTGGTCATTCTAATTAGTTGGGGGCAATCACAGGACAAGGACTAAGGACCTGGACTCCGAGGTGCAGATTAATTTTTGTGAGACACAGGTAATTGCCATGAGTCACTGTTCAATGGATGTGAGATGCCTTTCTGGCTCTTCTTTCCTTCCTCCCTGCTCCACTGAAGATTGTGAAGCAGAAATTAAAATAATAGGTGACATGGGTATGCTAAAGCAAACTGTGCTGTTGATCCTCATAGCTGAAAATACGTCATGAAAAGGTGCTTTAAAGTTATACTGTAAAACTGGATTTAGTGGTACCTGGAGGCAGTATCTCAGTTACACTCAGAAGCAATGAAAGAAACTCAATGTGTTTTGAAAATGTAGCCAAAGTTTTTGCCTGGAGTTCTTGTAGATAATACAACTTCTGTGAGATTGGAGAGTTGGGTTTCTGTTGTTTTGCCTTTTTTTTTTTTTTTCTCTTTAGACTATTTACTATTTTTTACATTTAATTTATTTGTTCACAGGAAGAAGAAACACTGTAGACTGATACACTCATCACAGAATGTTTTTGTAACTACTAAAACCAAGTAGAGTTCTATAAATTATTCTCTCTCATGAGAAACAATGACCTACAACTATCCTGACCTTAGAGACCTATCACTGCCTTAGTGTTATTTTTCATTGTTAAATAGGACCCTTATTACAGAACATACTGGGTTTTCAATGCAGAAAAGAAATCCTCTGTCATAAGAAGAAAAATGAATTATAAAACACCCATAAATGGAGAAGTTGTCTTTAATAAATGTCCTAAATTATCCTAGGTAGCCCAGTGTCTCAGTAATTATGCAGATGCTTTCACATCTATTTTGTTACAGACTGCCATAGAATATTTATAACCTGCCCCCTGTGGCAAGAGAGTTGAGGTCAAAGCAAACTGATGCATTATATAGGACACGATATATCTAAAAAAATTCAGAATCATTAGTCAGTGTCCAAAAATTAAATTTAGTTATGCTCTGTTAAAATCCTAAATAAAACATCTATTGCTCAATTCTAGAAATATATGCTAAAGTATTCTCCTGTATGAGGGTGCTGCAGAAACTCTTCAGTTTTTTTTCTTGATTAACATTAACAAGATTCCTGTAACAGAGGCTTCCTGCTCATACAATGCCTATAAAATGCATTTCAGGTCTCCATGCATATATTCATTACTGATTGCATTATGATGCTAGGAAACAGAAGTTTTTGTATAAATTAAGTTGACACCCTTCATAAGACCTATCTTCAAGATATATGCTATTCAGTATTGCAACTGAAGAAAACTGGTAACAGAAGATAAAGCCATACAGTAAGTCAATTGTCCACTTGTGATTGCCATCAATCAAAATGCTCCATGGAAGTTATCTGTGAAGTACTTATTGTATGATACTGAAAGATCATCCAGTATTTATAAGTGTCCAGACTTATTAATCTAAACTTCTATATGAATTTGTACACCATATGGATAACAAATCTAGGTATACACCTTTTTCTGATCAACATAAAATAATTACAAAAAAATATATAATATGGATAAAAATTATGATTAAAGAAACAAAAAAAACAACCCAGCAAATACTTCTTTCCCAAGATTGTATGTTTCTTTTTGTATCTTCAAAAGAATGCAAGTTAATAACTAGTTACTATTGTACTTAAGTGTAACAGATGAAACTATTTTACTGTTACATTTTTGTTGATTAGGCCATTTATTATTCACTTAGGTTTTTTGTCCCCTAACTATATTATAAATTTTGTAGTTGTTGTTGTTGACAAGTGAAAAAAATCTCAGTGAAAGAAAATAATAGAGATGGAAATATCCCAGTAATTATAAACCTTTTGATAATTTCTAGAAATAGTGGTAATGTATGATATTATAGTGGAATGATGGAAGGAACTAGAGAAGCTGAGACTGAAAGGAACTGCAGTCCTCTGATAGAGTTGGAAAAGTGTCACATAATGGATGACTCTATAGAATCCCTTGAGTCGTTGTGGCAAGTTTTGTTTATACTGAGAGAGTCTGTATAGGATTGTGAAGGCAACTCATACAGTATATTTGGGCTAATCCTGCTCCTGCAGTAACCTTTTGTGATGCATTTTAAGGCCTTCTGTAGACAGCTGTTCCAGATAATGATTAGATATCCTTCACAAATACTCTAGGTGTGTATTAAATATCTGTCTAGGAACTGTTTCACTACAGAGGTGTCCTTGCATATTGCCTTATTGGCTTAACTTCTGTGAGTATATATATACCAAAAGCAGTTTGTGATCATAACTTTTTGTGTATATACATATGTATACGCATATACATAAATACATATGCTGTACAGTGTCACTAGACCAACAGCATAACATGGAAAAGGGTTATCTAGGATATGTACATATTTAGATGTGTGTATGCGTACTTATTTATGTATACACAAAAATATTCTGCCTATGCAAGAGAAAAACCAAACCTTCCATGGCATAACCTGAAGTAAAATATTAGAACACTATAAAATGAAGTCCTGCTTCTACTACTGACTCATTCAAAGTGAACAGGAAGATGTAGGCAGAAAATGGACAATATTATCTGCAATATTCAGACAACACAACAATTGCGTGACCACAATAGCATGTAAGAGTAAATGAAATAAGATAGATGAAATGTGAGCGTGAGTGCAGCAGTTCCAATTTTGTTAATTAGTCTGTATTCATGCTTCAGTGATGCTGCAATTATGCTACCTCATCCTTGCGTAGGCCTATTGTGCAAATGCTGTCATTATGCTCCTAGTACCATATAAAACAGTACAAGATATGAGCCACCTACAGAGATGTCATTACAATTGTGTCAATTCAACAGTATGTTCCTTAAAACCTATATTTGTCTTCACTGAGAAGCGATTTGTGAACCTATTACTAGTCTGTTTGAAGTTAACTTGATAATTTCTTTTATGTTACATTAAACACCTGCCAGTAAAGTTAACAGTGTAAACCTAGTAATAATGTTTTAAAATGAGAATCAAAGTATATATCTACTTTTTAATAACTGGATAGGTTTTAGGATTTTTTTTTCTAATTTTAAATATTTTTACTAGATATTTAGAAATATTAGAAAAACAAAGAAGAATTACATATTCTATGGCAGTTGACAAATGGATTCTTCAGAGCAATATATTTTTACTGCAGCTAGTCTTAGATGTTTCAGTGATATAATATCTCATCTTAAAATTCTGTGAGAAAAAACACCAAAACCACCTTTTCCCAATAAATGTTATATAATTAAAGACTTAATTTCAAAGAGAGTAGTATGTAACTCACAATGAAACATTCAACTGAGATAACCTCTCATGGGGTCTGAATCCAGAATCTCTAGATGAAAATTCATGTCTTCATCTTGAATTACAGAGGTAGATCTGCCCGTTATAAGGCAGTGGTAGTTTCAGAAATGCTTTATGCACTTATAAGTGCTCTTTTATTAGAATGTTGTTTCCTCAAAATAGAAATGAACAGAAGTTTCACCTTAGTCACAGTCTACATCACACAGTTTATCATATGCTGTATTTCAAATGACTTTCAACAGTCAGGTCTCAGACAGACACATCTAATTTCTTCTGTCTTTGCCAATATAAATAAAACTCTCTACCACCAGCAAGTATCTTCCTTCAATAAATTATGATGAGACAGGTGATCAGAAATAATGCCAATCAGCTAACTGGATATAACTTGCTGCAACATAAAACACTGTCTCCTTGCATTTCAGCACAGTAACCACTAGAAATCTGTCCAGAGGCTGGATTAGAGAACGCAAAGACACACCTTTTTTTTCTTTGTTTACTTTTTTGTTTGTTTGTTTCTTCTGTTTTGTTGGGTTTTTTTTCCCAGAAAGGACTAAATGGTTATCTGATGGTTGAATTTGTGACATCAAAAAGCTAGAAAGTGAAGAGGGGAGAATCCTACTTAAAGCAGCTAATCAGTGGGATATTTTTGATGACTGAACACTGCACGAGGGATATTTATTTACAGAAAAATTCACATGCACTCACTCCAACATTAAATTATAGCTTGGATTAGCACTTAAATAAACTGAAATGTATTAATGCAAAAGGTGAGCTTGTACAATATGACATGAAGTATTCCTAAGAGTAGGCTTTCCCTCAGGATACAGTTGAAAGTACTGGATTATTTAAAAGAGATAAAAATACTCTGAGATTTATGAAAGAGAATATGAACACAGATTTTTTCTTAACATAAGGATGGAAGTAATAGAGCAGTTGCAAATACAGATGCCTGCTTTCTTCACCCAAATGTCAATTTTTATTCCACTCTTTCAAATCTACTGATCAGACTGGAGTAAAAAATCTGATAAAAAGAGGCTTTTTTATGTCAATCTGTTGCTTGAGTCACAAATAAATATATGACAGTTCGGC
>JAOEGS010022958.1:0-17403 GCA_025447755.1 Corythornis vintsioides
ATTTTCTTTGGATTTTTTTGCTTCCCTATAAAATAATAAAAAAATGTGTAGGTACAGTGCACATGTCAAGGGGCAGAAAAACACTAACCAGGAAAGCAATAGGAATGCAAGTTGAGCACACCCTCTGGAGCCAGCAATGGAAGTTAAATGTACTTTATTTTTACTATTCAGACCTCACTCTTGTTTGATCATCAGAGGTGGCTGTAAAGTCAAGGCCATCTTCTTTGCAGACGTGGTCATTTCTGCTAGGAGAGAGCACCAGGGAGCCTACATGTCAGGGCAGGAATAAAAGGGAACTTGCTTTTGTGCCAAAACTTTCTTGGTAATCCAAGAAATTCACCCACAAAAACTATAGTGCAGAAAGGCCCTAGAATCTGATAAAAAGCCACAGTTCTAGTAGGCTTGGAGAAATGCTATGTGCTTACTATCAGGGAGTGGGAATTGGCATGGCAGGGCAAAGGTCTTTATTCTGCAGATGATGCACTAGAGGCTGATCAAATCTTTTACCCCTGCTGGTCAATAATTACCCAGCTGACCACTAGCCACTGCAGGCAGCATGAATACACCATTAGTGACTTCTTCCCAAAAAGAGTGGGGTGCTCATTCCTCATCTGGCTCTCCTTGGCTTCCAGCAGCAATGCTTTGGCCAAAGGCTTCAGCGCTGAGTGCGAGGCGCTGGCAGCGCGGTCGCCAGACCAGACTGCTGACCTGGCTCTCTCAGGCAGGGAGAATGCTGGGCTCCTGCTGCCTCCGGAAAGAAAGAGCTCAGCACCTTGGGAGGTGTGGCTCAGGGCCTTCATTCTGATGTTATTTTATTCCTTGATTTTGGAATGAGCAGTGGAAACAATTAGGTCTCTTAATTTCTCCAAGGCAAGATCCAAATACAGAATAGAATACATCTCCCAGGCAGGGAGAAGCAGGGAATTAACTGCCTTTTTTTGGATGAGATCAGAGAAAGCTGATTTATGAAGCAAAGAGAAAGCAAAGTGCTTTTATGGGTAGAATGTTCCCTGCTTATTTCCTTTCTCTCAGACTACGTTCCTCCCACGCTTCTGGCTGTGATCTCACTCCTTGGAAGCCTGTTTAAGCATTTCAGCATGTGATGATTTAACTGGGCACGGATTCTGACAGATCTTTGCAAATAACATCACAGGAGCTGCTGGAGGTGACTGCCTAATGCCGACCTCGGGCACCTTCAGGAGCACAAGGCTGGCAAACAGAAACCCAGCCAGCCTCATGCGCTCAGAGCCTCTCCCAGAGCACCTCTGAGCATCAGGCTCTCCCTCGCCATCCTCCAAGAGAGATCCTCTCACAACCTGCTGTTTCTGCTCTTCTCCCTCGAGGAGACAGAGGCGAGGCCAGTCCGTGGCAGAGGGCTCCAGAGCTGAAGTCTCACGAGGAGCGGGGGCGTTTGGTTACAGCTTAGGCAGAGCAGGGAAAGCAGAACAGCAGAACAGGAGAGAAATTCAAGAGGATGGGTGGGGAATGAGAATTTTTCTGCAACTGAATTTCCACACATGGGGCTTTCAGCTCCTGCCAATATACATACAGGATGGGGTAAACTCAGTGGAACTCAGAGAGGCTTATGTCTACTAAGGGAGACTGTAGCAAGCAACTAACATTGAGTTATGTATGGGGTACCAGAACTACATCTAGGGCATCTTAAATGTTGATGCTTTGCACATACTGTCTGATGGTGTAGCTCTGAGTGATAAAGATGTCCAATGGTGGCAGGTGAAGGTCCTGACAGATTTAGCTGCAAAGATGCATCTGATGCACCCATACATCCCACCCATGCAAGCAGAGCCCAGTTTTGGCTTAGATAGGCACAGATGTGTCCATACTGTCCACACTGCCCAGAGGAAGCACAAGTGGAGTTTGCGAAAGAACAAATGGAGTTGTTCATGCTTTGAACAACTGCAAGACCATTCTAGGGGTGGTGAAAGGTTTTAGTAGGATTGGCTGTCACTCCTGCTTTGGCACCACCCCTTTGATGAGATGTCATAATCTAGAAAGATTTCAGAGCACCCACAAGGACGCCACAACATCCAGGGACAGGAACAGTGTTAACACTTTACATACCCTCACAGAATAAAATTAGCAAAGGAGGTGACATGAAATGAACCCCCTGTGAAGTCAGGCAAACCAGGAAAATATCGTTTAATAATTGATAATGATGTAGAGTAGGCCCTGCACTCAGACCCCAAACTGCGGTAGGTTTACAGGGAGGAGGGGAGGGGTGGGAGGTGTGGGTAAGGAAGAGAAAGCTGTATGGATTGACCTCTCCCCCCTGCCCCGTGCCCCCTCCTTTTTCTTTAAATCCCCACCTAGTCAGGAGTGCTCATTAAGGATGGCTCTCGTTTCTCTAATTAGGCTGCCCCCTTCTCTTCACGGGGCTCCAGACCTCTGCCATTCAGCAATAACAAGAATAACAAGAAACTCGCTATATTACAACCTGGGCTGGGAAGGAGGGGTGAGAGGGAGACGATAGCTTTGTGATGTGCTGCTTGGTGGAAAACAAGCTCAGAAAAACCTGGTCTGAGGGAGGAGTCAGCCCTGTTAGGGAGACCTTGCCTGCTCTTAAACAATGTCTTGCCCTAGTATGTGCCTGCACTAGAAGCAATGCTGTAAGAAATGGGAATTTGAGTTTTTTCTCCTTTTCTGCACTTATTGAAACCTCCTTTTCTTTGTAGAAGACCTGTGTATCTCCACATGTTTTCCTGTGGAAAGTAACCTTTAGGGACTCTGACAAGACACTAGCCATCCCAGCTGTGAACTTGGGAGGAGGTGGTGGCAGTGGGATGTGCATTGTATCGATGTAGTCTGCAATAGGCATTCAGCAGCACAAGGGAGGCTGGGATGGCTCATCTCAGGGAGGGTGGAGCAGTGAGCCTGGTCCCAGCCTGTTTCCCAATTCACTTTTCCTCTTGGATGCTGGTGCTGTGCATGCTCACCCAGCAGGCAGGCCCAGCGAGTCCCAAGCGTTCAAGGTGCCCACCTTCTGTCCACACCACCCTCCCCCCTGTGCAGCTTTGCCAACTCTGTTCTGCCTCCTGTGTGGCCTTGGCTGATGATCCCCTCTGTCATGGCATCTCAGCAAACCTCCTTATTGGTAGATGTTTGTTTCACAAAGGTTCTGTGAAAACAAAAAAAGGCAAAGAACCTGTTCCCATTTCGTACCCATCGAGCAAAGGTGGAGGGTGAGTGACAAGAGGGCTCCCTGATGTCCCCATTACATGGTTAAGAGATGATCTTTCCCCTGGCCAGCATGGTTTCTCTAGACATCATGTTGTGTAGCATCCCACTCCAGAAGCAAGCATGCCATGTCAGCACGACCAAGCATGTGTTTAAAATGTTGCTATGGGTGAGGGGAAAAAAAATAAATGCTCCCACCTTGCAAAATCAGACCTTCCCTGAACATTTGGAATTAATTTTGTCAAAACCAGCTTATCATCTGCATAAATTAACACAGATCCACTCGGTTTTGTGGAGCTAAACATTTCAACATTTTCTCCACATTACCAACTAAACCATCTTTGCTCAATTTATGCCTCATTTAAAGAACTTATTACATCAGATATAAGGGAGTTTTTTTATAGTTTGGTTTTAAGTCTTTTTCTCATACTCTCTTTAGGAGTTTTCTAAATCTTTCAAGATGTTCTTTCAAACCCTCAGACCAAATTAAAACATCATTCATTAGAGCTTCAGCACTAAGCAATTTCTCACAGATCTGGCAAATACTATTTGAAATACCTCAGGAGTAGAACAAATGTCAAATAGCGTCTGCCTTAACTTAGACATTGACATTTGCAAGCACAAATGTCCAAAGTTATGTCTCAGTAGTAGGTGCAGGCATGTAAGCAAGTGACCCTGATTTTTTTCTGATGTGACAAATGTCCCACAACGATGCCCTGAACAATTTATGATATCAATTATTTGGATTTTGCCTCCAAGCCTTTCTTACAAATGATGGGTCATATTGTTTTCTAAATTTGTGTTCATGCCTTAACTCAGTTACATCTGCTAAAGGGTTCAGATTGTCCTGATTGTAAATAGACAAACAAATATGTATCTGCTGGGACTGAGATTCACTGTGCCAAACCCTCGTCTCTTCTTCCCACAAAAAAAATCAAAACTCAAAACCACCGAAAAACTTCCAGATTTAGAGCAGGGCAAATCGCTTCAGTTGAAACATCATTCTCTTGTAGTAGGTTGGGTTTTTGTGCCAAACCCGCAAAATCTGGGCCACCTGAAACATTTAGCAAATTCACATCAATTTTGCTGTATTTTTTTGACTGAAAGAAAAGAAGCTTTGTCTGTGGCAATGAGAAACACCCAACCTCTTGCTTACACCTTACCTGTTTTTCTGCAGGGGGTCCCAGCAGATGCACCAGACTTGGGCAAGACTGTTGTTTGGCCTTTGTGTTCAGCTCTTTCCGACCAACACTTAGCGAGGGCACAGGATGGAGAGGAGATGTGTTACAGCTTCATGGGCAGCCTGAGCTGGCAGAGCCTCTTCTAGCCCATGGAAACATTTAGCATGTTCAGGACTTTTCCTTTTCCTGCTGGTGAAATACAAACTTTGCTTTTCTAGTTACCCTCGCCCTCCTGCCAGGAGAAGAACTTGAACGTTTTGTCTGTGATGACCCTCCAGCTGGGGCCAGGAGGTGTCTTAACCACAGCAGGAAGAGACTGCCCCAGATCACACATCTGCTTTTGTATCTCCTCTCACTTCTGTTTCAAGCAGAAACACATGGCAGGTATATTTACAAGCAAGTATATCTGCATTATACCAAGTGTATCTGCATTGCACTTGAGGGGGGCTCAGAAGTTGCTTTCAATGTCAGTTCTGCTGTCTATACTGAGAGTGGACCTGGTGTGCTCCAAGCTGATCTGGAGGCAGTGGTTGCCCAGGAGCTAGTGGACGAAAAGCACAATGTACTTGGCTGTACCCTGGGACCGCTGAGTTGAAGCTGGGCAGCACAGCTAGAGACACATGTTCCCCCATGGCCACAGTCACTCCGGTGCCAGTCACACCTTTTTAATTTACTCCTATGTGTAAATTATGTGTTGCAGTCACATCTGAGTGGGCTGGTCAGCAGTCACAGCCTGGCAGAGCTCACATCTCTTAGAAGTGGAGGTGGAGCTGGGGGAGATCTTGGCTGCCAGCAAGTGCAGTACTGGGCCAGGGTAACCCACACCACTGTGCCTGCCATGGCCTCTTTCACACGCGTGAGCACAACAGGGAGTGAGGTGCTCCCAGCTGGGAAAAGGCAATTTGCAGCTATTCTGAGCACACTGGTTGGATCCCACTTGTGAAAACAAACAGAGAGAGACATCCCTGGTTGCTATTGCATAGCACTGCTGGGACAACACAGGGGACTTTATTTGTTGAGAGGAGGGATGGAGAAAAAAGCTCCAAGTTTTCCCCCCACCCCACTCCACTCCATCCATGCCCCGGGGTGTATTGTCCCGCTTTGTCCCCGGCAAGCACGCGTGTCCGGTAGCACCATGGTTATTTTTAGGAGAGCTTGGCCAGCGTCCATGGTGGTGGTGGCTTTGGTGAGCCGGGAGAAGCAGACTTTTCTCTCTCTGCCTTTCAATGTTTGGAAACAGTGAGGCTGCCAAGGCAGCCTGTCTCCTGATCTGCACTTCCAGCCTCTGGAAAGCGAGAGTGAGCCCTGAAAAGCCTGGCAGGCCAACTGAGAGAGCCTGCCAAGCAGTGGGCAGCACCCTGCCAACATCAGCGGCCCCTTGCCACCACCAGCCAGGGGAAGCCAGGACAGGGGGGGATGGTGAAGGGGAAGTAGCAGTGGAGGGAGATGCTGAAAAATTTCCTGAGTCCCCCATGGGGAGAGCCTGTTCATTTCCTGAGCTTGACTCTCTGCATTCGGTATGGATGCTCCGGCAGCACGGAGTCTGAAGCAGAAGGAGGTGGGGAAGGGAGAGGCATGGGCTGCAGCCCATACAGGATTTCTCATACGTGTTTGAGACCAGATTGATCTGGTGGGGGGAGACTGCTGGCATTGGCCAGGCTCAGAGACAAGACTGACTTGCGACAACGTGTCTGATCTGGACCAGGACACGTGTAGTGCTCTCCTGGCTTCCTCATCCCTAGTTGTCTGTCCCTGGTGAGAAGGAACTGAGGCATCCCTGGGTGGGTCAGAAATGAAGAGGCAAAGGACTACAACACCAAGGGGTGCTGCAGACTGAGAGCACGAGGCACAGTCTGTGGGCAGCCCAGCACCTGGATAATGATGGGGGGTCTTTATCCCTGATGAAGCCAAGAGCAAGTTTAACACAGTCGGCTGCCTGATCAGCCGGTTGAAAGTGATATTGCTGGGTTTGCCCCAGAAACTTGAATATCAGCTCTGAATGAAGGCATATGTTTTTTACAAAAAGGAGTAGGAGGCATATCTTTCTACCAAAAGAGCTGCAGATACCCTGTGCCACAGCAGAGAGTACTTGGGTCACCAGCAAGACAGCAGTGGCAACTGGGACAAGTCTTTCTGAATTGTTGGCACCCATTTCACCACACAGACAGTTTGCAGCAAGCCCATGCTGTCAGGACAGCAGCCTCTCCTCTCCCAGCTTTGTGACAGGACAGCGGGTCCAGGACAGCAGGCTGGAGCCCCCTTTTTCTCTCAAAACCCCACCATTCCTGGCTTTGAGCCGTGCTGCTGCTGAAAAGGCAAAGGGCTGCAGTGTATGAAGGGGAGGGAGAAGGAAAAGAGGAGGTGCAAGCATGCGTGCGTGTGTGTGTGTGTTGGGGGGAGATGGAGACGTTGGGAAAGAACAGACCAGCTTTCAGAGTTTGGCTAACACCCTCTCCAGCCTCTTACTCAGCATACGTGGGATCCCATGATCTGAGTAGCAGCCCCTCTCATGCTATTGTGTGCCTGACCTGCTTAAATAAACGGTGTTATTTTAAGCAAGGGCATTCGAGCATTTGCCGAAGGTCCTTCTCTTTCTTGCTCCCTTTCTCCTGTCCTCCTTCCCCCCCTTTCCCGCTGCTTCAGTTTCCCCTCCCACCCCACTTTCCTTTACACAGCGGGATTAATCCATCAAACCGAATGGGGGGGAGGAGGAGGGGCAATGAGCCTGCACTCCAGTGAGCACTGAAGAGGCCCCCATTCATGGGTCAACAAAACCAGGGAGGACTCTTGGACTTAATCAGCCAAGGAGCGCTCCAGCCCTGGAGACAATTAACATCAAAGCAATGCAGGAGAAAGAGGAGACAGGACAGCCAGGAAGCCTGGAAACCCACGGACAAGTCCCGATTAAAAAAGGAGGGAGGTTAGGGAGGAAGCAGCAAAAGGGAGAACGTTTGGTGGCGTGTGGGAGAAGCTGATCCGTGGCTACCTACAGGAGCAGGGGACTGAGGTGTGAGGAGGAGGAAGGACTTGCTCCAGGCTGATGTATGGGGCAGCAGCAAGGTCTCACTGGGGACAAGTCCTGGTTTCTCGACTTCTGCCTAAATCCTCTTGCTCAGGCTGCCCTGGGGCTGGATCCTGTACCATCAGCAGCTGGGGCACATATCCCTTACACCAGCTGAAGTTTTAGAAACATCAGTGGGACTAGGATTAAGAAGCAGCATGTGGCTAGGTTTTGCTAGCCCCCCACACCTCATTTTGAATGTTGTTTCCAACAGACCTGTCATAGTATTGTCACGATCCACATAATTGAAAAAAAAAAAAACATAATACTTTACTATTACCTTTGGGCACTACATCAAAGACTGGGTGCACTTAAAGATAATAATCATATTTTTGCCTTTGTAACAGATGGTCACTTGATTGCTAATGTAAACTGGCAGCAGTCCTGCTCAGTTTTAGGGAGCAGCAGGGGCTCCACAGCAAAAGCCTGGGCCTCAGTCTGGGTTGCCCCTGGGGAGGGACAGTCAAGCTTGCAAACTGTCCTTGCACTGGAGATTGGTGTTTATTTGCAGCTTCCTTTGGAAATAAAAGCAACAGATGAAGTTATAGGTGAAGAGAGAGCAGCTCCTGCCCCTGTGTCTGTGGGCCCCCACACACGAGTGCACTGAACTGAAAAGAAGGGGCTGACATGCTGCTGAGGGGAAGGGTAATGGCGAGGGAGGTTGCAGGGCAATTTTCCAAAACTTTTGCTGCACACTTCTCCCCCTTTGTGGGCCTCACTCTGCAGAGATCTTTCCACACCTCGCGAGCACCACAAGGAAATGTTAGCTGCTAGTGAGCTGTTGCAGTGGCAATTTACCATCTTCTTTAGTTACCATGGGAGTAGTGAATGGAAAATCAGATCCATGCCACAGCTTGTTGATGCCCTCTTCTCGGCCCCAGACTGTTTAGACATCTCCTCCTCAGAGCCCTGTGGCAGGTAGTGCTGTTGCCAGCCTGCAGCTGTAGCTACAGCTGTGCTGAGATCTTACGGTCCATGTCAAAGCATCATCTATGATGAGGTTTACATTACCTGCCCTACCACCCATTAGCACTGATAAAACCTCTCAGATGTGCTGGAGCCCTCCTGGAGGGGACCAGGTTCTGTGGGCACTGCCCAGTTAAACCCTGGCATCTCAGGTGCTCAGTGAGCAGAAGACATGGTTTGCACAGAGATGCTGACTCTCTTCCCTGTGAGTCCTCCCTCCATCAGTGTTTTACCTGCCTGCACTTGCCTGTTTGAACCAACAAAACCTCCAAAACTGGGACTTCCTTTTGTGGTGGGAAAATACAAATTCTCGGATCTCAAAAGTTGGCACCAAAATCCCACTTGTCTAAAAAATGGCAAGGAGGTGAGGGACATGTGGAGCATCATGGCAGTTTAGCTTAACTCCTGATTTGGAGAAACGGGATTCCGGCTCACGTTTTTTGAGGAAACCATTTAGAGATGCAATTGGATTAAGGGTTATGAACAGAAACCAGAGAAAACAGAATACAAAGACCAAGGAAAAGCTGGGCAAAAACATTGCCAATATGAGCTACCTCTTCGAGTTGAAAGGTGAGTTTCATGTAAAGAAGTAATGGAAGAAGAAAAGCTTATTGGATTGCTAGCTAGCCCAATAAAATATTATGTTTCCATAAGAGTATTTATCCCAGAGTACACCATCCAATTTGAGTAACTTCTTGAGCATTTTGAAAAGGTTTCATTATGTTTTTCCATGTGAAAATGGTAGCTCCAGCCTTCTTGAAGCATGGATCAACACAAGTTTCACTGTTCAGGGGCAGGCAGCTGACAAGCTTTCCTGATGTTGATTTCCAAAGCTTTGAACTGGGAGTGGATATGTGTACCAGGACAAGGCTAAGAGCATCCCTTGAAATGCAGGACCATGAATAATGGGCTTGAGACAAGGTCATGGCCCTGGGCTGGGTTGAGCACAGGACCAAGCACTGCACCAGATCCTGCGGGACTAAGGGCTCCTCCCAGAGGGGCTGGGGCCACAGAGGTAGGAGGGCATCAACTGGGTCTTGCCATCTCATGAACACATAGGTGTCAGTCTGGGCAGGTCCATGCAGCCAGTTATCACCCACAGGAAAAAGGGTGACTTGAAAGCACTAAAATTCTTGACTTGAAATCACTAAAAGGGTGACTTGAAAGAACTTTCACAGCACTAAAATTTCCCATCTTAGAGGTTACTCTGAAATGATTTGTGTGCTCTGGCTGGGTTTGGTAGCCATACAGCAGCATGGGGGGGTTCATGCCTGGGCTGTTGGCACCACTGTGGGCACACCAGTTGTGGGCTGTCAGGCAAGAAGGAGTCAGAGGAGCACCAGCTCAAGTGAGCAGCTCTCAGTGTATCAGTTGCATCTTAATTGAGGCTGTCTGGTCACAAGGAAGAACAGGAAGGGGAGCAGAGGGCCAGCCTTGCTTTTGTTTCATTCACTGAACTTTTGGGCTCCTCTTTCCTTTCTTCCACCCACTCCCTTTTGCTCAGATAAAGCCACCCACATGCTTACACCAGCTTGCTCTCACTTTCTCATCTTGTCCTGTCATGGCTCTTCTCCAAGAGTTTGAAGAATTTCTTGAAAGAGGGAAAGAGGGAGCTGGAGTTGCATTGAGGTAAAATAGCGTGCAATGCATTCCTTCACCTTCCTCCTCCTCCTCTGAGCTGTCTCCTGAGCATCCCTCCCTTTTCCTCAGCAGGTACCTGCAGAAAGTGACCCTGTCAACAAAAGCCCAGCAGGACTGGCCTTTGGTCTTGCTCACGCAGCTGGTTCCTATTAAATGTTCTTAATCATGGAGAATTCTTTCTCTCTAATCTGAAATATTTTATTATTGCTTCTCCTTTCTTTTAATTTCCTAAGGAGAAAGGAGGGAGTTTGTGTGTGTGTCTGTGCAGTGACCTAAAGAAAGGGAATTTAGAGCTGGATCTTATCGTGCCCGTGTGGAAGGCCCGTGTGCATTAGCCAGCTGCTGTAACATTTTTCCTTCTTATGCACCCACAGAATTATTGCTCAAAATTTCAGTCCCCCACTGCCTCAGGCTGGAGTCCCTGGGGACAAGAAAGACCACTGTTTCTTTAAGCATGAGCCCCTCCATGTGCTTAGCTGCAATTAAGTAAGGCCAAGATTTAAATGGGTCGGTTTACCCATGGCAGGAGGCTGAGAGTATTCATAGGAGCATCTGAGAGCTGTGGCATTGTGGTTTTGACCAGGAGCTACTGGGTTTGGAGGATGAGAGGAAGGACTTGGCTGGACAGTTTGTCAGTATCCTCTCTCCTGGACTGACACACTGACTGGTGACACACATAAGACCATTGTCTGGGCTCTGCCTATATCTGGTGGGGACAGGTCACCCATAGAGGTGGGGACTGGTCTAAGTGTATTCCACTCCAGTAAAACACACCCAGGGAAGATGAGCATGGGGGTCTTTGCCAAGGACCATGTGCAGAGCCTTCCCAATCACACTAACCTGCATCCTGGCTCACAAGCCCTGGCAGAAGCTGCACTGGCCCTGCTGGCTTCCCCGAGGCAGAGGGACTGGCTGTCCCTTGCTATAAGGCTGCTTCTAACACTGGGTTTAACATGGAGAAGTCCAGTGATGGCTTGGAGACACAGCACTGGGGAAGCCCATCAGGGCTGAGAGGCAAAGCATCCCACATGCAAGGGAAGACATATACCTTGGTCTGTACCTGGGTCACCCCAGTCTTGTGTGGGGATCCTTTTGCCCAGCAGGCATCTTCTGTCACATTGAGCACAAATAAATGATTCTTACCCTGTGAGAATGCTCCTGGTCAGGACAGGGGCTCCTCACTTCATACCTGAGCCTCTGCACTGGGGTGGACCAGGTGAGATTGACAAAGTTTGCCACAGTCTGCCAGCAGTTTTTCTTTTGGGAGATGCTGAAATGAGCCATGGACACTAAGAAGGATGCATATGCATCTGGGTGGTTAGTAGCCAGGATGACAGTTCCTCTCCTTGAGAAGGGGGTATATATGACTACCTGAAACCAGCATTTTGCTGAGGCTGACTCCTGGCCTTAATGGCTTAGGTGATCCCAGGGCTTGTTGCAGAGCTGCCGTGGCCCAAAATACTAGAAAGGGTTATATAAATTTTCCATGGTAATTGTTCAACCTCTATTGCTTTCAAAAAGACAAAGAAGACACGAAGCCCTCTGCTCGCTAATGAGCAAATGCCTGCACTTGGGTTTCTTCTCTGGAATTTCAGCTTTTTGCTTCTGCTGTTTGTTTCTGTCCTTCTGCCTGGCTGTGGCCTGGTGCAATGCCTGCAATAATCCTCCTGGGACAAGAGACACGTTTCTCCTTACAGCTCATTAGTAGGAACAGTCATATCATCTTCAGCCATCTGAGAAAGTATCTTCCTCGTCTCCCTGCTGGCAGATGGCTTGCAAACAGCTTCGCCACAGGGCTGAAAGGCAAAGGATCCTGGAAATCTCCTGCCTTAACATGGACATGTGAGAAAGAAAGAAATCTCAAGAGCTTCTCAGTAGGGATATAGTGCTGGAAGGGATCTCCTACCATGTCTCAGCCCTTGCTATTGTCAGAAATCGCATCATGCAATCTTTCACACAAATGTGAAGCTCCAAATAATCCTAACAAGTTTTAAGATTCTCCCACTACCCCAATTAGTAGGCTCTTCCAGAACTTGACAGCTCTGAGGCTTAAACTATTCTTCTTATTTCCAGTCTCAATTTATTCCTGGCTGGAGCATGCCCACTTGTTGTTGAGCCAACATTGTTCTAAGGCTTAAATAGCTCTGCTCCCTCCCTGGTGCTTACCCCTCTGATGTATTTACCAAGAACAATCATATCCATTCTCAGCCTGCGTTTTGCTGGCCAAAATAAATCAACAGTCTCCTGCCCCATGATAGGCACTCTCTTGCCCTGAGCATCCTGCTAGCATTTGTCTGCATCCCTTCTCATTTCTCTTTCCAGTGCAGATGGTGAGAACTAGAGATATCACCTGTGCTCCAAGTAGGGTCCTGAGCAGCACCAGGTTTATACTGATGCCCTAGTGGCCAGAGAAGAACTGAGCATAGGAATTTTTATAGGCACAAACTACTTTTCCCAACGGAATCTGTTTTCAACCCTTAAGTGTAGCATAGAGTAGTGCCTTTTCTTGGGGCAGTTTCTTATACGACTAAGGAGTCTGCAGCCTCACTCTGCTCTGAAGCTGTCATTGCTCCTTGCTGGTAAAGCGTGCAAGACTTGCTTGCAGAACTGTAGCTATAATGTTACTCTTGAGGTTTTGACTCATTTGGTGGCACTAGCTGTTAAGTTGGCACTCTGATTTCCCAGTGTAGCAAAGCACTATGACCTGTATCACTGGATAGATTTACCAGAAAGTTTTGTTTATCTGGTGGTTTTCCTACAGAGCAAGAGCTCCACGTAGATTTTTTGTGTGATGCTTTCCTGGACACTCTGAATTCCTGTCAAAAGGATATTGGGAGGCCCAAATAAAATTATCTATGTGTGGGTGTGTTTTTTACATCATTTAGTACATATCTGACCCTCTATCACATCTGTAACACTTCATTTATCTCTTATTAAAAGACAGATTTTAGGGTAGGAAATGCTGCAGCAGAAAGAAACAAATAGGAGTGTTTTTTAATTATGGACTTCAGGAAAAAAACAAGCCAGTTTCAGATCCTAAAAGTGTAGGAACTCAGCCATGCTCCTAATTATTTTTTTTTAAGTCTGTAATTTAATCCTTCTACACAGGATACTTTAGTACCTGCTCTTTAGATTTGGGAAAGGCAAGCAGCCGTGAAGTACAGTGCACTATTATCTTAGGAACTGGTGTTAGAAGAAGTGACTGGGAAGCTGAAAGGGAGACATGCAGGCTGCAGGCTGCAGGGACAGAGTCTTCTCTGGATGCCTCTCACCAGCTCTTACTCTCAGTCTAGCATTATTCTTTTACAAGCATGTTATAAAGAAATCACTTTTTTCCCCCACTCCCCACAACAGACCTTTCTGGGTAGATGTCTCCAGGTCTGCAAACTTAAGCAGAACTATACCTGTGACGCTGGAGGTTCAGAAAAAATGGGGTATCATACAGGGAAAGAGGTTTGAAAGGCACCCTTCTTTGTGCACCCTTTCTGCTACCTAAGAAGCTGTGAATTACAGAAATTTTTCCTTACTGAAGCTGAGTCACTTTCACTTAATTCTGTTTTGTACATGTGTAACATCACTTCTTGTATCTTGGTCAAAGCCCTAAGTTCTGGCTTTGCTCTGTCCCGAGATCTCGGCCAATACCATGTTGTACAGAAGCAGTGCAGCACAGAGATCTTCCTCTTGGTGGTTTGACTCCCTCCTTGAGAAAATGGGACTCTCTGACAGAGCATCTGTGGCCCAGAGTGGCTTGGGTCCTTCCTGGTGCCAGGTATACGTTGGTGTTGTACCATGGCATGCTTGCTGTCTGCACAGAGAAGCTGAGGTATAATATGAAACAATACTCACAAATCTAAACGGTGTGCTTTTTTTCCCTTGAAGTCTTTTGTTCCTGAAACCAAAGCACAGTAAATCAAGGGGTTCTGCCTTAAATGAAGGGCTTTTTATTACAACAACAAAAAGCACACAAAAAAACCCCAACAAAAACAACCACCCTCAAAACAACCAAATCTCCAAGTCCCTGAAAGGAAGAGGAGGAGGAGGAAAAGATGAGACCTCAGAGAGGATTCATAAATCACATTGAAACAGCCCTGGTACAGATGTTCCTGCATTCAGCCCACCAGGCACAGCACAGCACCATAATGGGACTGATGGGCCACGTGTGAAAGTCGACAGAATGCAGCTGACTTGGAGGAGACGTGCTGTCTCTGGCACATGTAACACATGCTCAGTCCCTGTCCTGGCCTCCCTAGGTCCCTCCTGCCAAAAAATAAACAAGCCAGATCAAACCTGTCATGGTCTGGAAGTCTTCAGCTATCCCTTTATTTTAAGATGGTGCGCATGGGCTGGTTTCCCAGCACTTAGCGCTTTGGCATCGCCCTGAAAAACTGCTAATTCTCCAGTTCTTGGACTGTGGCTTCCCACCTGGAGGTCCAGGGAGTGTCCGATCCCCAGGCACCAAGAAACTGGAAGGAGGGGAAGGAAAGGGCCAGACCTTTCCAGGACTTTTTTTAAGGAGACTCCTTACTGAGTTGTTCAGGAAGCCACAGCACTTCGACACCCGAAGTCTGGAATGCCACTGCAGAGGGTCCCCGTGCCCTTAAGCAAGCAGCTGAGGGCTGAGGAAAGCATCTGGGTCCACAGGACAGAGTCAGCCAGCAGGAGCTGGTGGCTGTGGGATGAGGTCTGGGCATACCCAGCCCCATGTGGGTCCAGAGGCACATCAGGCTGTGTATCCATCTCTGGTGCAGAGGCTGCCTGTTGCCTCTGCACTCTGCTGCACACCAACCACAGCTGGGGACCAGTCAGTCCCCACATCTTCAATCCCAAAGCATTCTCATTCACATCCAAGGGTTTCACAGCTCCTTCCCTAGTTCTCAAGAAACCAGAAGGTCAAAGATGATAGAAGAAAACAGTTAATGCACCACTCAATTGCCACACCCTCCATCTGGGAACAAGGGAAGTAGGTGACAGATGAAGTTTTAAAGCCAATTTTTTTATCTGTGGTTTGCCTTGGAAGATGACCTGTCCTACTGCACTGCAAAAGTCTGAAATGCTGCTATTGTCAGAAGTGGCCTCAGGACATTCACTAGGGTTTTCCTCAGTGTCCTCTGGTGGGTACCCACAGCAACAAGATTAGAAAGAACCTAAACTAAGGTCCTGCTTGTGCTGCAACGAGCTGCATAACAATTATGCTTTTGTTTCTTTTGCAGACAGACAGGTACTTATCTCTCAGTATCCCAAGGCCCTGGTGAGTGCAGACACAGGTAGACACTGTACCTTCATCCTCCAAGAGGCACAGAAGCAGGCAAGTGTCATGTGATTTGGGCATGCTAGCATGGATTTTCTTATTTTTATCCTTTTTCTTTTTTTCTTTGTTTTATTCTCATTTCAGGTATAAGGAATCACTTGATTATTTTGTCCTTTGTTTAAGGGGAGGAAAAGACACACAGGGGATTCCAATGGGATTGAGGCAGCCAACACCTGGGTGGTGTGTTGTGTTTAAAATGGTCTCCAAAAATAACCAGGACCACAAAAGGGGAAAAACTAATATGGGTAATTAACTGGTTTCCATCTCCCAGTGCTTTGGAGACATGAGCTAATCAGTCCGTAGGCACATACAAACACACACAATGTCTGTAATTAGTTTGCTCTTCTACTTCCTTACCTCTTGCCCCAGCAGATTGCCCACTGAGATGCCTATCAGACAGAACAGGTCTCTCTCTGCCCCTTCTGCAGAGGCCTGTCAGTCTTGCTTCCACTCAAGTGCACCATCTCTGTCAGTCAGTCTGTCTGTCTGCTTCCCTCCCCTGCTGGCCATGATCAGATTCCACTAAATGAATCACAGTCTAGTGGAAACTCCCTCCTATCTTTGCCAAGAATTGCAAAGTTGATGAAAATGGGACTCGCAGCCAAAGGGAAATTAGCACAGTACCTTACTGGTTCCAACCAACTGGGTTCCTGCTGCAATTGGTTGCTTCTGGTTGTCCTATTTTCTCTTTAAGACTGGCACCTCTCCTCCACCTGAAGCTTCTTTCCCAGGATCATCATGTTGATTACAAGATGCTGCATGACACCTCCAGGGCTCTCCTGGCAGTCCCAGGTAGTTTGATAGTCTCCTTCCACCCATGTGTTCCCTGTTTGCTTTTTTTTGGCAATGAAGAGAACTTGCTGAGACCAAGTGCCCATCTGTCCAGATCACCAGTGTGGGTTTAAATGTCTTCTCTGTTCCCAGTTATCTGTTGCAATTCTGCTCTTGAATCTTACTTCCTTCTCTGTCAGCTTCATGGCTCTTCTGGTTCTTCATGCTAGACCTGCACATGGTCTAGCAGAGCAGGTACCCTCTGACTGGCAAGTCCTCTCCTATAAGGAACCTGGATTTTTTGTGGAACTGTAGGCAGTGTTACTTTGCTTCTCTGACCCTCTTTTTCTCCACCAGTAAAATGAGTGTAATAAATGCCCTTTTGTAAATGCTTTGGGAAAGACATGGGATTTAGTGCTGGAGGGGTATTTTATGATAGAGAGGAACCACTGTGTGGTCTCCTGAAGCCCTTCAGCACACAGAAAGGAGGCTGCTTCATGCCATCCCCAAACTAACCCCCAAGGACTTGGTAACAAACTTTTCCTCAGCCACAGACTGAGATGCTGAAGCAGAGGTTCTGGGGACATATCACTGGAATTATTCTGATTCTTAGTCCAGATCAAGCTGAGGTGGCAGATAATTTTGAAGAATTATTGAGAGAAAAAAAGCCCTTGTGTTGTCAGCATTAGCCTTTCTTCTCTGTGATCACCAGAAACATGCTGTGGAGTGTCAGCACAACCCTTCAGAAGAGGCCCAATCTGACTCCTGTCTGCTTGCTGACTGTGTTCCAGTCCCTTTGTGTTGGTGTTGCCCAGAAACAGACCTGAACTTCAGGCAGTTCCTGGAAAGCCATTGAAGAGGAGGTCCTAGAGGTCTGCATGTTGATAGGAAGCTCTTCAGCCCTGCAGCTCTGCAGGGAGACCCCAGGGCTCCTGGGATGGACAGCATACACAGTCCTCTTGGGGCTCCTGGAGTGTGTGGATGGTGCAGCCCCATCTGGCTGCTAGCACAGCATCCCCAGGCAACACTGTGGCTGCTGCAGGCTGCAGATTGATGTAGTGTACCCCATCTCCTTATTGTCCAGCCTTCATGTCTCCTTCTTGGCCTTTCCCCTTCTGCACTTTGCTTTTTCCCTTTGCAGTATCTCTCCATCTCTCTCTTTCCTCTCTAAGCCTCTTTCCTTTCTTATCCTGCCTGCTTCTACCTCCTCTCCTCTCCTCTCCTCTCCTCTCCTCTCCTCTCCTCTCCTCTCCTCTCCTCTCCTCTCCTCTCCTCTCCTC
>JAOEGS010022959.1:7416-22438 GCA_025447755.1 Corythornis vintsioides
TTTATTTTTTTTTAGTTATTTCTGATTAGACTTTAATTGTCAAAGCTACAGTCTTGTGAATTTGAGAGCCATTCTAAAGCTAGGTAGCTTGAAAATTCTTGACAAGTATTTATTTTACTTCTTGGTCAAGAAGTTGGAGGTTTTTTTGTATGATGCTGATGATATCTGCAGAGGGTTATGTGTAGGATTTGTTCCCTGTCTGGTTTTATCTTTGTCACCCAGGGAGTTTGTGGTAGGGACAGCAACCTGAAGAAGGAAGGAGAGGAAGAGACTGAAGAGAAAGTTGACATAGGTCTGACATTGGAGGTGTCTTTTCTGCTGCTCTGAAGCAGACATCTGATGAGATGGAAGCAGCTCTTTCAAAAACCAAGAATCATTCTTGGCAGAAGGTTATCAGGTACAGCAGACACTGGTTTGGAGAGGACAAGTGAAAACCTGGCAGTGTGTTTTGCTGGCTCTGTTGAGGCCGTGCATTTCTGTTCCCAGGTAAAAACACGCTGAGCTTTGCAGCTGGAGGTTGACTTGCAGGAATACCTTCTCTTTCTTCATTCACATCATTATTATTTTATTTATTGCTACTACCAATAAAGTGTATTTTGAGGTACAGTCTGGAATAAACTTTTTTTTTTTTTTTTTTTTTTGTCAGAGAATTGGGTACCTTTGTACTTCGTAAACAAAGGGTACAGACCCTATCATGGGATACATGTCTGAGGAGGCAGCGTGCAAGTAGAGGTTATAAACTGCACTGACCACTCTAGATGGAGCAGCAGGCTGTAGGTGAAGCTTCCAGGCACACAAGTCTGTCTTTGGATCTGCTTTTCTATACCAAGATAATGAAAATAAACTTCAAATGAAAATAGACTCAGAAGTTTACACTTAATTGTTCCATGTAAGTGCAGGAATGTGTCTTTTCATGGGGGTAAAATAATATTTTATTTATACATTTATTAGAGGTCTTCAAAGGTCATTGGATTTGTAATTACAAGAGTTTTGTGTGACACCCAGTCTGAGTAAACTGATGTCAGTGTGGCCATGGTTTCATTTTGATTTTATTTTTTAATTATTTTTTGTCTCTGGAAGTTACATTTCTAAGCTCATTAGTATCTGTTTGGGGGGAGGAGAAATACTTCACAATTTTAAATTTTATTTGAATTAACCACCTAGAAAGCACAGAAGAAAAAAAAAAAAGAATGGTGTATTTCCTAAAATAAAATTGCAGTGGGAATTTTGCTTTGTAAAAGAAGATGGTTCATAGTGCTGGGTTGTCTAAACCATCAGAATTGCCAAGCATAAATAATTACATAATTTCATACTTTCCAGTGAAGTCAGACCCTGATTAAGAAGTTGACAGCCTGAGAGAGTCTGCTCTTTGACAGTGATGTCTATATTCCCTACATTCGTAGGGACTGCATGTAGGAAAGCAAACTGAGCTTTAAACCCTTTACTTTCAGTGAGATCCCTTATTGCAGAGGGAGAATAGTCTTCTTAAAAAAGTTTTCATACTTTAAATTCACAAATATTTCAGCTTTTTTTGCTTTCTGCTAGCATAGATTTTGCTGATACTGGGTCTTCTCACTGTCTTGGTCCTCATTGTTTTTCAGTATGTTTGATATTCATATTTCTTTTTTTTATTCCTTCTTCCTTGCTGTGGTGTTGGTTTTTTTTTTTTCTTAAACAAATAGATAATATGGTAATATGAACTCTAATAGGAAAAAGGCATTGTTTAACTCTGTTGGGGTACTACTAATCCAGTCACCAAATGTAACCATAACACAGCATGCATTTTAATTATTAAATATAATGGAAACTTTGCATTTTAAATCTAGAGCTATAAACCACTTGTTTGAAAATGCACAGTTCAGCACTATGATTTTAGCTTCTAGTGAATTACAGGGCAGTATTCTTTGATCAGGTATTACAAGCTGAAGATTAGTAGCATTCAGTTCTTGTGTTAATTTTGAGAATACATACAAGAGTCACCGCAGGTCAAACTGAAGCACAGTCATGTGTATTTTTAATGATTTAGTGAGCTGTCTGGATAAAGCAATGTAAAATGTATAGATAATACGGTCATGCCAGTCATTCCAAATTGGAGCAATTTTAAAGGCACATTTTCAAGACTCGCATTTCTACAAATTCCAGTTCTTTTGTTATTAAATGCCATATTGTTGAGGTTTTGCTTTTAGATACGTGTTAGTTTGAATAGTTCTGCAAAGGGCTGCTAATGCTCTTTCAGTGTCCTACTAAATAACAGCTGGCAGGTGGAACAACAAGCGTTTCCTCATGTTTTTTCAATATGCGTTTTTGTGATTAATACATTTTAACCATACAATCTAATAAATGTAATTAAGTAAAATAGAAATAATCTTATTATCTATGCACTTTTTAACATTAAGAAAAGATTATTCTTAAAGCGAATGTGTATTTTACTGGGTCATCACGAAAACTTACAAATCCCTGCATGAGCTTGAAGCTCTGCTTGGCTTTCAGGAGTAGGGGACATCATGTTATTGAGCAGCTTCAGTAGGTTTGAAGGAGGAGGCTTTGCTTGGGTGCCTCCTTCAGGATGCTGGGGCAGTCCAGGGGCAAGAACAAGGCTTCTCAGATGGTGGGAGGTAAACGGTGTGGCAATGTCTCTGCACAGTCAGTGTCACCTCTCCTTTGGCTGGGTTGCTGGATGAAGCAGCTCCTTCTCTGAGTAAGGACTTTGCCCACTGGCTCCTCTAGCTGAGGAGGCTGTCCCATGTGGGCTGAGTAGGAGCTGGTTTTTTCTTCTCTTCTCTTCTCTTCTCTTCTCTTCTCTTCTCTTCTCTTCTCTTCTCTTCTCTTCTCTTCTCTTCTCTTCTCTTCCGTTCATGTGTTGTTTGTGAGATACAGGTACCTAACCCAGGACTCCAGATCTCACTTCATGATCCAGACATTTTAAGGCTTGGCATCAAGCTGTTCAGTGGTGCCTGGCATCCCTGGTGGATACAGGATTAAGTGATTTTGCACCATTGAATTTTGGGAACCAAGTGCAGATTTTTGTTCCACAGGGCCACCTGAGCCCTGAGAGCATCCTTGTCACCTGATTCAGCCTTCCCTTTCTCTTCATTTTTTTCCCACTGGTGATCTGGCATAAATGCCTTAAACTGGCACCTGATTTTACAGCTGCAACCTTTCCTGTTGAGCCTGGTTGGTTGTCACAGAGCACCAACTTTCTCATTCTTTCTCTTGTTCCTCGCTATTCATCTCCATTGCAAATCAAATGATGATATCAAAGTAATTATGATATCAATGTCTCTAGATCCTTAAAATTCATACTTTGTAGTTCTTTATGCTCATGTGCCTTGTTTGAGTGTGTGACAGGGGGGTGTGTAGGTAATATCTTTCTACTGTGTTTTTGTTCACATGTATTTCAGAACTATTCTCTGCTGTCTATGTGTGCTAGATTAATTTAGCTCAGCAAAGAACCTTCATGTGAAGGCTCCTTTTTAAACATGATCATATCCCAGCCTGAATCACGGTAGAGAACCCATGAATTTGTAAACAGTAATAATTCATATTGTTCTTTGAAGGGGTCCCTAACTATGTACATTGGCCTCATGGACTGTATTGCTAAGGGAGAGCCTAGTTAGATACAGACTAAAAAAAGGCTGCTTGAACATATGGCCTTGGTGATCTCTAAAGGAAGAAATGCATCATCACCTGGGGCTGCCACGAGCATCTCTGAACTTCAGGTTCTTACCAGCTTCCCCTGTGCCCCTGAGACAGAGACTGCTGGTGCCCATCCAGCATAGCCTGGTTGTTGCTTCTGCTGGCTCGAACATCTCAGCAGCTGCACTGTGAGAACCAAGGTAGGGTTTTGCTCCCTTGCAGCTTCTGTTCTTTTCAAACTGTGAAATGAGCACTCTGAAAATGAAGGTACCTTATGCTTTTGGTCTTTTTGTCATGCTCTAGAGGAAAGATACTGAGAGTAGCAAATAGCCCAGGTTGTAGCCTGCACCTTAAGGTCATAGGTTGCTTGTCTTCTGTTGCCTTATTTCATGCTTCATTTTGGAATCTGTCTTCATAATACGTGGATTGTTTTTCATGCTGTGTTAAATAAAGTCCTATTTATACCCTTTAATCTGATTTCTTCCATGAACTTCTGATGTTTTATGGCTGGTTTTATTTTTCTGTCGGAATTTTTTTATTGCACTGTACCTTGTCCAGTCTCTAGTTCCTAAATTCTCAAGTCTTAGGTCTTTGAATTGGGAGAAGCCCTTTTTTTCACATGCCTTTTTGTCTGTTGTTCATCTTGAAGATGCACAATGATTTGTGTTGTCTTTTCTTCTACTCAAGACAATGTTGGTGCTTCTTACTGTTCTCACTCATTTTGAATTCATCAAATTCCCTGCTGTACAGATGAGTGTAGCAGTAAGATGTCAGCAGCACAGTGAGGTTCTGACTGGCTCAGGTCAGCAGCAGCTGGAGGTCAGTACCTGGTGCCCATCTGCCCAGGGGCTGTGGTGCAGCCAGCTGACGGTTCCTTGGGCTGGAAGGTGGGTCTGAGATACAGTAAATGGCCCTTATTTACTTATTTCGATGGCAAAGCACTGAAGTTCTTAGTCTGATTGTTTTTCTCTTTCTCTCACATCTTTTCTTGACTTCCTTCTGGAATGATTTTTTTTTTTTTTATTAAAACTATACAAACTTCTAAGTAGGAAGTGCATTTTTACAGCTGAGTTATAAATTCCAAAAACTAGGGGGTTTATAATGGAAAATGCTTAGAGGGGAGAGGGGAGAGCATGCTGTAATACATCTGTAACCTTTTTTTTCTCTTCTCTTTAGTGAATAGACCGTTTAAACTAAATTAAGTAAAGGCCATAAATTCTGTTGTTTCAGTTTTTAATATTTCATGGCTGATTTTATAGATAAAAATTACATTTAACAATAAATATGAAGAAGAATTTATACAGGCTGTTCTAGTTTGATATGGAACAGCAAATCCCATTTCTCTGTAGCTGTAAAGAAAATTCATTATAATGTCTTTGATTGTAAGAGATGGCTTCATTGTGATTAGTTACACTGATAATAAAACAACCTTTTTACAAATGGCACAAGATACATGAGCTCTCATGTGTCTGCCTTTTAATAGCATTGAATTTGTGCATTTGCTACCTTTATTCTGTAGTCTTTTTTTCATTTATAATTGGGCACTTTTAAAACCTACGAGTTATTAAAAATAGTCTAATATAACTTAAATTTTCTTTCACAGCATTCTAGAGAAGGAGTTATTAATGCAGCTAAGCACTCTTAATTTCTGATTTTTCAAAATAAGTCCTCCTAATTTTAATTAAAAATATGTGGGTTTATGTAATTTTCATGCTATTTTGAATAACAAGTTTTAGGAATAAGATAATGGAATCTGGATATCTGACATTACTTTATGATTCCTTTTTAAGCACTTAAATATCTTGACTTTCAAATGCCCTTTTCCCTGTGACTTCAGTTAGATTTAGACATTTGTAAGTATTCAAGTCAGTTAAAACACAGGTAGTGGCATTAAGGAGGCCTATTAAGCAACTGAGAGTCCAAGTGTATGCACTTGAGGGGATGAGGAGAAGGATTTTGTGAGGAATTCATAGCCATTAAAGGGGTATTTATTTATTTTTTTCCATTGTTCCTGCATCTAAGAATATTTAGATCTTAGCACAGTAGCACAAAATGAGTTTGATGAGAAAAGTATAATGATTGTAAGAAGAACCTTTTCATATTTACATTGCTGTAATTTGTGCTGTTACAGGGGCTTAACCAGTAAAATCCTCTATGTTGTTTATAGAAATAACATCAGATATTAGATTCTGGAAAAACAGTGCAGATGCTACAAAATGATATTTTAAATTGTAAAATGGAATGATAGAAGTGAATTGCAAAAAGCAAAATAATTTGGTGCTCAGAATGAGGAAGGTTGCAGAGCTCACAAAACAGAAGTTGCATTTGATTATCAAATATTTATGGAATTTACCGGAAAGTGAAAACCTGAATCATAGTGCTTGGGAAAAGGATGTAATGCTTGACTCTTCTGGAAAATACAAGATTGAACAGTACACATAATACTACATTTCACTGTAAAAGACATAAACCAACATTTTCCCTCCTGTTTATCTGTAAGCTTTAATTTTAGACTCTTTTCTCCTTTCCACTGATGATTGTAGCAATGGAAAGATGTCCCATAGCTCTTGTTAAAAGTGTTTTCCCGGGGGTGAATACCAAGAAAACGACTATTGGTGACTGAAACACAGGACTACACATTTTTTTTTTGCCACCTGAGAGCAAAACCAGGATACACCAGCACCCTTGGCTGAGGGAAGCAGCCTGTTTGGCTTGTGGGCCTCTTGCTACCCCAGCACTGCTCAGTGGGAGGAGCGGGCTGGGTCTGCGATTCACACTGTTTGGCCCCTGGGAGCACAGTACCCAAACTCTGCCCTGCCTGAGGTGCTTTGCCTCCTGGCAGCACTTTGCCAAGAGAAATCACCACACAGGTTACCCCTAAGGATGAGCTTGTGGTCCCTTGGATCCTAGGGGCATTTGAGCTGAGCGATAGCCTACTTAGTAATATGTCAATTTTTTTGTCCCAGGAAAGCGCTGGAGGAGTTGTAATTCCTTACTCTGGCTCGGTCTCCGGGTACCTGCCCGTGGTTGCCACATAGTATGTTTCCTGTGTTCATTAAAACCTATTGATCTCAGGAAAGTTTGTGGGATTGATTTTAACTCGGTGCTTTTCAGGGAATTAGTAGCATTTTTAGCAATAACCCTCTCCTAACGCGTTCCCCAGAGGGAGTGATGTATTGAGGAAATGCACGCATGAGTTGCAGCCCTGACCTGACTCCCAAGGTCCCCTTGCCCAGGGAAGCACCACGTGCTCCTGCTGCAACCACGAGAGATGCTGGGAGCTGCATCACTTCCAGGGGATCTCTGGGGAGCAGGACCAACAACTAGGGCCACCAAGTTGACCAGCAAAACTCTTCCCAGCCTTCATGGGATGAGGGCTGCGCTGCCACCCTAACCGCATCAGATGCTGGCTGGGTTAGCAGCGGTTCTGAGTGGCTGCTGGGCTCTGAGAGGAGGACACTTTCTTCTCTCTCCCTGGGCTCTGAGTATTTTATCTTGGGCTCTGGTATTTCCCAAGTAGCTATTTGATGAGCATGGGTGTTAACCAGAGAATTGAGATTTTATAGGTGATGGTGGTGTCAGCAAGAGGCTGTCCCTTCAGTTTCTCTTTCCTTCAATTCTAACCATCTGGAACCCATCCTGAGGGTGAATGTGGATTCACTGCACAGGACATAGTGCAAGGTGGATGATGCTGTGGCATCCCCATGTCCTTCTCTCCTGGGTATACAGAGCCCTCTGCTATATCACTGCCTTCTTCCTCATTCATCTCTGCTTCCCATCTGCTGACCGAAAGTGTGTTTTGCTGGGGAGAAGTGGGAGCCTCCTAGGCTTTCAGTCTCTCTTCTGTCCTCTGGTAGAGTGAAGAAACCTTTTAGCTACATGGCTACTCTCTGGTGAAGGACCTGAGGATGTGGAAGGGTGGAGACTCCATGTCAGAGCAATTGACATCATCTACCTGCACTTGTGCAAAGCATTTGACACTGTTCTGTATGACATCCTTGTCTCTAAATAGGAGAGACAGGGATTTGGTGGATGGGCTACTTGGATAAGGAATTGTCTGGATGGTCACATTCAACAAACTGTGGTCAATGGCTTATGTCCAATTGGAGACCAGTGATGAGTAGCATTCCCCAGGGGTTGGTAGTGGGACAGGCACTGTTTAACATAGCTGTTGGTAACATGGACAGTGTGCCCTCAGCAGGTTCGCAGATGACACCCAAGCTGTGTGGTGTGGTCAGTATACTTTAGGGAAGGGCTGTCATCTAGAGGGACCTTGGCAGGTTTGAGAGGTGGGCCTGTGCAAACCTCATGAATTTCTACAAGGCCAAGTGCAAGGTCTTGCATGTGGGATGGGGCAAACCCAAGCAAAGATACAGGCTGGATAATGAGTGGATTGAGAGCAGCCCTGCAGAGCCAGCCCTGGAAATGTTGGTAGATGAAAAACAGTATACCCCAGCAAAGTGCACTGAGAGCCCAGAAGCCAGTCGCATCCTGGGCTGCATCACAAGCTTGGTCAGCAAGTTTCTGCCCCTCTGCTCTTGTGACACCCCACCTGGAGCACTGTGTTTAGCCCTGGAGTCTCCAGTGTAAGAAAGACATGGAGCTGCTGGGTCTGTTCCAGAGGAGGGCTGCAGGAGTGATCAGGGTGTTAGAACACCTCCCTTCTGAGGACAACCTGAGAGTTGGTAATTCAGTGGTAACCCTGTGAACTGTTTGGAGGGAGGGACATACCTTTAAAAGATGTTCAATGGCTTCAGCAGAAGCCTGGGCTGCTTCACCAGAAAGCAACTAACAGTACAGGGAGAAAGCCAGGCTTTGCAGTCTTAATGTTGGTCATCTAAGGTTATTGGGGAAAAACCCCTCCCTCTGTGTGCTGCAGAGATGGCAGCACCAGTGTGATTTCTTGCATGTATTATAAGAAAACAGGAAGGAGAAAATGTATGATTTGACATGGAGCTTTTCTCCTTTCTGTCCAGGATCTGTGTACAGCTGTCACCTTTTTACACTAATTTCTAATTTTCTTTTTGTTAGACATCCAGCGATACAAAGAAGTGAGAGCTGGTTCTTATGGCCGGAAAGACTAACGTGTTGTTAGGACTTCCTTCTTTAGCATTCTCCAGCTGCAGGGCTCTGGGGCAGAATCTGTCATGCAGAGCCCAGGGTGAGGCAGCACCCCCTTCCACCCTGCTTCTCCCCACACCCCCCCCTTTCCTAACAAAATCAGCACTGAAAAGGAAGCCGGGTTCATATCTCTGGTAAGATTAAGCTGAAAACCTTCCAGCATGCTCACTTCTAGTTCCTTGTACAGAATAGCAGGTGTTGTCTTTAATTATTACATTTTTGAGTATATCTCTGTGTCTGTGCCAGGAATGCAGATATTTGATATATATAGACATGTACATTCCAATGAGCATAATATTCTAATAGCTATTAGTATCAGCTGTCATTTCTATAGATAATACCAAAAGAACATGTAACATATTTCTGTTGGAGCTGCTTTTCTGAGATGAAACGAAATGAAATTACTTCCTTGTGTGAAGTGGCCACCAGGTGTCATCAGAATGCTTTTATTTTTATTAATTTCTCCTTTTCTTCAGAGGCATATTTACACTTTGTGTTCTTCTCTGGAAACTTTGTTAATCTACTATGCAAATATTCCTAAATCCTTATGTTCCCCGTTCAGACCAAAACTCATGTAAGTCTTTTCAGCTGAGCTACTTGAGAAGGCAGCTGACAAGAAGAAAAGGATGCAGACCACCACTGAGAAGCCTGTGTAGAAACACAGGTTACTCCAGCCACTCGTTGCCTCAGTAATGTAGGAGATGGTGATAGATACAGTAAACTAAACCATATGGGTCTGATTTGCCTTAGGAGAATGTCATTAAAGAGATGAAGGCAAGGTAATTAAAATGATTAGTCAGAAAAGACTAGTATTTAAAATATGTTACATTTCCCCTTTTACTTTCTGCCATCTTCCCTCCTTAATGCCTTTTTTACAGTTTTGGTGTTCTGGCTTCATGCTGAATGTGTTTGTTGGTTTTTTTGTTTTGTTTTTTTTTTTCCACTTTTTAAAAATAAATATTGAATTTAGCTGTGAATTTTTGGCATATTTGTATTAATTGAGGATAACATACATGCAGACTATCATAAGCCTACCTTTAATGTAAAATGGTATTGCTAAGGTTGTTTTTTTTTTTTTTCATATTAGGTAATGGGTGAGAATAACTTGCCTTTTTCTGTGATACATAAGTGGTGACTGTTATTTTATTTAACTATTGTAGATACATTGCCTAAGCTTGGAAATACATATATCACCAATATACTGGAGATACATTGTTTTAGTCTTAGAAAGCCTGTAGCATGTTTGGAAGGCTCCTGTGGTGCCTTAGGAACAAGAGTGGCTTTACATGAAGAACAGACTCAGGCTGCAAAGCTCCAGTTGCAGCATTCTTTAGCTACAGGGGAAGATACATGTTTGCAAGGGATAGCAGCAAATGCTCCTCACACTGAAGGTGATCATTGTTCTATTTGAACCAATAACCAAATTGTCTTCTGTATTCTGTTATCGAGGAGATTGTTCTCTTAGATTAGTCTCTCTGAAGGAAATGAGATGACTTTGTATGGCCATAAGACACCAGACCTGTGATTTTATTTAGGAAGGATGCTATGCCCTTGACAATGAGAAGATGTTTACCTGACACAAAGGTCACATGTTGAGATGAGTTGTTCATGTTCATTTTTGTGCAGGCTATTTAAGGAGCTCATTAAAATGATTTTGCTTCATTGTACCAGTGATTTTATTGAAAAAATTGTTTGAAAAAGGGGAATTTTTGCTGGGAAAAAAAAGAACGTGTCACACCATTTACAAACACAGCAGACTGGGTATTGAATACTTGCAGACAATAATACTCTAAGAAGTGCTTTGGGAATTGTAATGCCAGGATTAGCATAAAAAAATAAAAATCAAAGCGTAATCTAGTACTTGTAAATATACTTTCTTTGGGTTTTTCTATATACATCCCTACTCCTTCCCTTAAGGAGCTGACCTATGACCAAAAAGAGAAGTAAATGAAATTGTGTTGAGCATCAAGTTAAGGAACTTTGCAGTTCTTTACAGATTTATGGCTCATCGCTAAATTGCCTTTGCTGTTGATCTTAATTTAAGATTGCTACTTTCTAAAATGCACATGAGGTTTAGTCTTACACTGAAAATCTTAACTGCACTGTCTCCACCTCTTGTCATAAAGGAATTATAGACTCTCTTTTGGACCAGAGACTCAACTATCATTTCCATCAAAGAAAGGATCTTCTGTCTGTGAATGACTGATGCTTTGTGTAGAACTGTATCAATATATAAAAAAGCCTTGTAGGAAGATACAAAAATGTGTGTTGTTATCTGGTAAAAAAAAAATGGTAATGGCAGCTCAAGAAGTGGAGTTTTTATCACTTTTTTGTATTTGTTTTCTTTTTTATAGGTAGTGAGTTGGTGCTGAATTGTGACTGTGGGATGTCTTTTCAATTACATTAAACATTGAAACAAAACCTCCAAGATTCTGACTGTTGGGAAATTCCAGTGCATGAAAGAGGAAAATCTTTAGCTATATTGTTTTCTGTGACATAGTCTAAGCATTGGGCACTTGTAATTTAAAAATGTGTGTGGCTCCTCATCTGGTCTGTAAAGATCTGGATATTTGACCTATGCAGATGTAACACATGTAACATAAATATTTTTCTCCTGAAATCTTAAAAAACTTGTTTAACTTTTTTTTTTTTTTAATAATTGAAAAGAATTAAACTGAAGAATTACTGAGCTTAGCTTTATCTGCACAAAAATACTGAGGCCACAACAGGTTTCTTTCAAAAAGTCAGGAACAGCAATGTGCTGCAAAGAACCTTAAAGTGTGTTAGGTAATCTATGACTGTCTCCAAGCAGAAGAATTTGTTAACCTGGAGCTAATGTGGCAAATTAATTTTTGGTCATATCCTTTAAGAATCTGTTCAGCTATACTTGATTTATATGAACATTAACAAAAGATTTATGTTACAAAAAGTCAACCCACTTTTGAGTTAGAACAGCTTCATTTTGAACATCAAAAGTGATGTTAAGAGAGCACTGTTTGACAGAACTGGGTTTTAAACTATGGAAATACGGAAGATTATACTGGTGTCTGCTTAGCCTGGCCTTGATTCTGTGCTCTGGTGCTGTGCTGTGTTGTGCCTGGTGATACCATCGGTGTACTCTTGGAGCCTCTGTAAATCCTTTATTTGTGCAATACATGAATTGCTGTGCTGTAGAGGTTTGTTGCAAAAATATAGCCAGAATCTTTCCAAGGCGAAAGGAGAAGGAGAAGCACTCCAGCTTGGATCTTACATGACTTTCAGTCTTGTTAGTCCATGATAAGGTAGTTCAAGAGCTGTTCTTCCCCACTTCTGCAGTGTGAGCTTGCCAGCTTTACACTGATACCTTGGGCACACTAATGAGTAGGAATTAGACGGAGGCAATAAGCTTAAGCTGCCATGGCTGCAGCGGTTTACCTGTTATGTCTAGAATGTGTTTTTGGTTACCAGTTGATTGAATCAATTCCAGATGCTGATTCTTTGTTCCTATCACAATCCCTGTGCCAGACTCAGGTTTAATTCAAGATTAATGTTGCAAAAAGAAACCCATTTAACCTTATGTATCATGTGGTCACTGGGACTGTACAAACTCAAGGGTGCTGTCAATGCCTTATTTGATGCATTGGCTCTTGTATTAATACCAACTGGAGGCTAGCCCTTAATTAGTGTAGTGGCATTGATGAGAGCAGAGGTGAAATGGCTTATGCAGGCTGAGGAATAGGGCCACCCAGGTTTGTGACCAGTTTGGTGCTTTGCCATTGTCCTCCCATCCTGTGGCAAATCTGGGAAGGGGCTTTCAGGAGAGGAGCTTACAGTAAAGGAAGCACTATGGGCTTCTTTTGCTTCAAGGAGGTTTATGACTTACTGAATGTATCCTTCAAGTAGTGGCAATCGTGAAGTAAATCCAAGCAGGAAGCTGAGGAGAGGTTTATCCACAGCTCCCTTCGAGGGTGAAGAACTACTCTCAAGGAAGTGGAGGCATATGATGCTGAAATTGTGTTGGAGACACAGTGTGCTAGCTGAGCAAAGATCCCAGTGGGGAGAAAGGGGCACATGGTTCCATGCTGTGGTCTAGATCTTGTCTGAGATGTGAAGAACTGACCACAGCTCAGCAAATTCCTGACTGTGGTCCCAGCAAAAAGTAGTGCTAGTAGCCATTAAGTGTCACTTTCAGAAGATGTGCCCTTGTCCTAAAGGCAATTGTAAGAGAGAACTAAAATAAATTAAAGGCAACTTAATTCCTTGGGTTAATTAATATAGGGGGAATAGCAGAGAAACGACACTAGACACCTTATAGTTGTTGTTTGTAGGTTTTTTCCAGAATTTTTTCTGTATTATAGTTTTCTGCAGGTGCATACTCCCATGTAGTGACATTTTGACACAGTTCATATGGAGGTGGGACGGAGGCAAAGCTAACACTGGGAAGAGTGTGCAACAGGAGGTTATTTTGTTGAAAACTCAGTGATATAGAGATGAAACTGGTAACGGTCTATCATTAATTGCTGCTACACCCAACTTGTGCTGTGCAGCCGAGGAGCTGTTGCCCTGTTGCCTTGATAACACTTTTTATTGTGGGGATAGACATGAGGCTGTTGAGTTCTTTAGGAGTACCGCCTTTAAATGCAGCAGACTGCATCCCTGGGCTGCCTGCTAGAAGTTCCTAATGGAATGAAGGCAGAGATAAGTGTCTCCATTTACTGTTCACTTGGAGAACTGGAGGAATTAGGCAAGAAGCCTGGGGTGAAGGGCTCCTTTGCATATTTGTGTTACATGTGCGACTATTTTAATTTCATGCTGAAATTATTGGCAACATCTATGAGATTTGTGCTTTGCATTCTTCACTTGCCTAGCAGCTGTTTTGTGGTTGTGACTGCAAACAGTTTACAAAGATAAAACAAGAGAAATATTTTTCTTTTTTTTCCCTATGCACTTAAAAAAATCCTTAATTGGTGCAGTACCGTTGGGCTGAAAATAAGGCTGGACGCCAGAACTGGGACTGTGATCTGAGATTTTTTGGAAAACACAGAGCAAGATAAACTTCTATTTGGAGAGTCAGCGAACAAATGCCAAGAAGTCAGGCTAAGCCTGCAGATACCGTATGCAAATAATCATCCATCTTTTCTGGGTGGTGGCTAGTGGAGATGAACTGAATCTGCCCTGGTGGGGCAGAAAAGGCAGGTTCTGGGACTGCTGATACCTGCCTGTGACAGCTAGGAAGCATCTACCTCTGGTGGTTCCTGTATCTTTGGCTGAAAGTGGCTTGGAGTTTCTGACGGGTTGATCTAGGTGTGAGAACACTTAAACGTTTAAATCAAATTATAGGATGGCTTTGAATGGGCATGAAGCATGTCAGAAGAGAGTATGGTGTGGACACACCACTCCCTTAGTTTTAGATTAGATAAATAGAAACCCCTGATTATCCTGATACCACCTTTGATAGTGGAAATTTCCAATGCAGGAAATTAGTTCACTGCTGGTCATGTTCTCTGATAAATCAGGTGGTCTGAGAGAAAAGTATCCTATAAAGAAGGAAGAGATTTGGTTTGAGATTGCAAATTGTAATTATCTTGTACAGCAAAGAAAAAATGCTGTTCTTCCCCAGGCTGTGCATGGGAAGAGTGGTCAGGTCTCCATGGTGGGCTAGAAACTTGCTGGGGAGGTCCAGTGAGACAAAGGACCTACAGCTGCTGCATGCCAACAGTTAATAATGGACTTGTGGCACTCATCACTGAAATAATTTCTTGGCATTTCACAAATTACATAAATAAAACTGTATTCCAGTTAAACATCATAATTTTCATCTGATCTTTTTTTTTTTTTTCTGTATCCTAAGCAGTGCTCATAAACCTTTTCAGGGTGAACTTACACTTAAAAGACTTTATCCTCTTCTGCTATTAATTGCTGTAGCATTTTTGAGCTTACTGGCAATATGATGACTTACACCAGCTGAGAGCATAGACCTGATGGTGTTAAACCCATTTTTAAAACGGGTAGAAAGGATGACCCTGAAAACTGTCGCCCTGTCAGCCTCACCTCTGTGCTTGGGAACATCATGGAGCCTAGAGGGTCTCACAGGAAAAACAGAAGGCAGTGGGCTGATGAAGGACAGCCAACATGGCTTCATCAAGGGCAGGTCCTGCCTGACAAATCAAGTGGCTTTCTATGATAAGGTGACTACATCCATGGACAACGGACAACCTGTTGATGTGATCTATCTGGACTTCTGCAAGGCTTTTGACACGGTCCCCCACAACATCCTACTCACCAA
>JAOEGS010022960.1:0-13837 GCA_025447755.1 Corythornis vintsioides
CATTGCCTCTCGTCCTGTCATTGGATGACATTGAGAAAAGTCTGGCTCCATCCTCTCTACACTCACCCTTAACATATAAAAAAGCCGCTGGGAGGGAAAGGAGAAACGTAAGGAGATACCAGTTCGCAGCTTCATCACGAGAGCTCCCTTTAGCAAAAAAAAAAAAAACCGGAATCTGTCATTAATCAAATCAGATTGATAACCTTTTTTTAGCACTGCCGGGTTTTTGTCGATGTATCAGCACCAACCGCAGCCGCCGCCAGCCCCGCGGGGCGGTGCCGAGAGGCTCTGTGCCCACAAGGTGGCGCTGCTGCCCAGCGGCTCAGCCCCTCACAACCGGCAGGGAAAAAACGCGGTTTCTGCTCCTTCAATTCCACTCTATAAACCTCAACACATCCAATCAACCTATTTTCTTTTGCTGAAAATCCACACGCTGTTAGATTTTGGAGCTACATATCCTGTCCATTCTGCCAAGATGTTATCTTTGTAGCAGATGCGGAAAGAAAATTAAGGCGACGTGAAGGTTTAGAGGCACAGATTAGTGCAATGGGAAGGTTCCATCTGAGACCAAAATTTCCTTTTTCTATTCCTCCTCTCATTTCCATGTCTTTGAATATAGGATTTCACTATCTGCTGCAGTACTGCTATCACCATTGCCACTGCCCCAAGCCCTTTGTGCTCCTTTCTGCTCCTTTCTGCTGATTCAGCACCCCTAGAAACATTGACATGAAAAACAGCAGTGTATAGATCTCCCTTCCAAAATCAGATTAGCACACGTTGTAAAAGTCTAGTCAACACTCAACCTCGAGGAAAGACTCCAATGCTGTGAATAAGCTTTAAAAAGAAGATGGATGTAAAGTCATAAGATAAAAGAAGCAATACAAGGTAATTTTGTGAAGAGATGTACAAAGCACAGCATAGGTCACACTACTGAAAACTGGTGAAGAGCAGGTGCTGTCATATGTACTAATGAGCAGTTTCTGTAAATAAATATAAGGAAGGAATAAGGACCAGAAGTTTACTAAGATTATCAAACATTTTGGAAAAACTGATTTGCAAATGTGAACCTGAATCCTGGTTAAAACAGACCAGTCTTACAAAGGGAGAAGCATTCTTGCAGATGCTAAAATCTGCAGATAGATTTTTGCCACTATTATTCTTTGCAGAAGCTCAGCAAAGAGGACAAGCTGTGCAGGAAAGCAGCCTGGGCACAGCCATTTGCTATACACATAATGGTGAAACCTTTTAAAATAAGGGTCTTAGTTTCCATCAAAATTCACAGCCATTTTTTTTTCTCTTAGGAACAATACAAATAAAATATAATCGCTCCACTATGCTCTGCACATGGATAACTTTCCCCTTTTGGATATACTGCCAATGTAGCTTTACCAGAAATTCAGGGTGGATGGTTCCATTCTCTTGTTTATCTCAGTGCTCCCCAGACCTCAGACAAGTCAAAATATTTCTGAGAATTAATGGATTAGAGGTCTATAGTCCAATTTGTGCAACATAAGCCAATTCTCTTCCCTATTTCTTTCCTGAAAGCCTAACAATGTAACTACTGCATGTAGAAGTCAGCATTTTTTCACCCCTAAGTAGGTAACAAAAAATATGTACTGTGGCTTTTCCCTGTGTACTGTGGCTTTTCCCTATTCCTATCTCTTTATTGGAAAAATTGTCACCACTTGCTAAATGGTGATATTCTTTGCTTGCTTATTTCAAAATAATTTAGTGATAAATATGAAAAGGTAGATAAAAAGGAAAATACCTTTACAGGGCCATTAAACAGGTGCTGAGTTTGCAGGCCTGGAGGTGGGTCCTGGTGGACAACATACTGGTCATGACTTAGCTGCAGACTTTGGCAGTGTGGAAGGCAGCTGCTCACAGGGCTTCATTAGTAACAGCCTGAAGAAGGTCATTAGTTCCCTCTGTTCAGCCCTGAATTAATATCTCTACAAAATAGTCAGAATCAAAATCAAAAGTAGTAATCAAGAATAACTCCTTTAATAGTAATAAGCCAATTCTAGTCTAATCTGTTGTATTCTTTTCTATTCTATATGGGTTAAACCACATTGCAATCACAAATGCCAACATTGCTATTTGCTATCTACATTAGGTAATCATATTATCTTTACCTGTCATAATGGGCTGAGACTTCAAATATTTTATTAAAACCTATAAGCAATAAAAAGTTATATTTTAAAAAAACAGTCTTGTAAGGCTCATGAGCAAAATTTTAGTATTGTTTACATCCTAAAATACACTTTCAGAAAACGCATGGGATGCAATATAGCCATGTTAAATCTGCTGCTAGAAAAGCTGATTATAGCTGTGATTCTGCTGTGATTCTTATTTATATACCATTAATACTGATACTACTTCTACCTCTCTTAGCCTTCTCTGGATTAATGTATTTTAGACAAGGCAAGAGACACCCTCTACACATCACATGTACACCCACTCTTGCTTCCCCACCCCCCTCTCTTTATACACTGCTTTTTTTTTTTTTTTCCTTTTTTTTTTTTTCCCCTTTAAAAGCTCTTGCAAATATGCTGGAAAGGGCTGAAAAGCCATTTAACAAGGAATGAACAGTCATTTTGGTAAAAACATGTAACTTCTCTACACCGTTAAACCACCTGGAGCTCCAAGGACAAAGCAGCAGTTCTGATGGTCAGCTTGTCAGCTCCTATCCATCCTGTGAACAAATAGCACTTGGGGAAACTATTCCTTTGGCACTGGCTTAGCCTCTTTCTAAAGAGGAGACATAATAGAATATTGTAAAAACGCTTCTCCCAATCTCTCCTGAAATATTGTACACTCAAAATCTACTTGCTTTTCCTTTGTAACTTTCACTCTATTTCACAGAAGTAACAAAAGCATGCTGATAATGACTTGATTCTTTAGATTCCCTCTTTTCAGTGGAGAATATCCCATCTACAAGCAAGAGAATACAAGGCTTGGCTACACACAGAAGCTGGTATGTGGAGACTGCATTTATAGTGCATTACCCATTGCAGTAATTCCTCATGGGAGCATGGCTTGCACTAGATACTGCTAGGACCTTACTTACCCTCTTTTGAAAATGGGCTGTGCTCCTTCAAGGGCTAGAATGGTCCAAATGTCTAATTCTTACCCCCAATGTACTGAACAGGGCTTACTTGGCAAGAGTAAATTCAGCCTTTCTTAAAACTGCCTGTGTGGTTTTAATGATGGTGGTAATTTTACATAACTTATTCTCAAAGCCATTGGTGCTCACAGTGATAACTACTCACACTAAGGAGAATTATTTTCTCAGCAGAGGTGGCAGCAGGAATTTATATCAGGGGGATGAAGTGTTTGTCTCCAGTCGAGCACTTTGCTGTGTATCTGTTATACCAATGAACTCAAGTAGCCTTTCCAGAAACAGTTTGCAGCAGAAAGTCTCAGGGTGAGCCAGAAGGGACAAGTTTAGCCTATAGCCTGTATATTCCTTTAGGATCCTGATGGATAAAATATGCTGTAAAATATATAATATGTACGACATGTTAAAACCCACTTATTGTCTTGAGAGTCTAATTAATAGAAAAGATTGGCATTTACATTAAAGAATTCATAAAACCAGCTACATCAAGTGCACTATATAACTCAGTGACATTCAGTGGAACAAAAGAAAACAATCAGAAAGACAAGGACATCTTTATCCACTGCTGGTAACTACCATACAAGTTCCACAAGAGAGCAGTGTATACTTGACTTTGAGAAAGAAATTACATAGACCTGCTCTTTTCCCATCTTTTTCTCTCATCCATTATTATTATCCCACTGCAAAAAGGTAATGAATGCAAACGTGCTCAGGCAGTTGGTACAACAGCAGTTCCTGAATCTTACTCCAAGCTGACAAAATAGATGGTGGTCACATAAAACACATAACTAATTAAGAGAGGATATATTTGAAATTATGATATAATTATATAAATAAATTATGAAATGTGTTTCACCATGCAGCTTCTTAAGGATATATTGTTTTGTAGGAAAGGGATGTATTTTTACTGATATATATATATATATATCCCTTTGTATTATAGAATGCTTAAATACATGCGATAGGCATATGAATATGTGAAAGTATTTTTACATGGAGTAACAGTAAATAATTAAAAAAAAAAAACCCTAAGTATAAGAACTTTTTTTTTCTCTTCAGTTCATATACAAAGGGGCTTTTTTTCATTTTACTCTGCTATGAGTTTTACATTAGTAGCATACAAAACCATAAGCATTTCTATAGGCTTGTATTCCTAAAGGAAAAGAGATTTAAACCACTCAGACATCATTATTTTTTTCTGAAAATTCCAGAAAAACAAACAAAACCAAATAAACAAACACACACTAAAACCAAACAACAATGACAAAAAAAAAAACAACAAGTAAAAACTCCCAAAAATATTTTTTATAGCTGCCTTTAGCTGCATGCATTCCATACTTCCATAAACCTTGTAATTCAGGTAAGAGCATTATTTATCTGTACAAAACAAACCATAACCTTTCCAACACCAAAGCAGAACTACAGGAGAAGTTCAGCTGAGTCATTTTGGAAAAAGTGGGAAGAGAATTGTCCACATTAGTATAGAAAAAAAAATCCACATCCTAATACTTGCAATAGCCTTGAGGAAGAAAGACAATATATATTGGAGGACATCTCTGTGTTAAGAATTCTGATTAAATTCACCTCACTGAGTGAAATTTGTATCTTACAGACACTGGCTGATCTTGTTGAAGGGGCCATGGGCAAGCATTAGGCTGAAATTCTTTCAGTTTATACTGAGGCAGCCAAAATGTCTGACCACTCCGATTAACAAGAAATGCTAAATTAAATGCTAAAAGGAAATGCTAAAGACTGCTCTGGTCTGCTCTGCTGGCTTTCACCACTGTCACATTCTGTGGAAGACAGGCCCCATTCAGCAGAGATTTAGAAAGATGCTGGGAGGCTGAAAGAACAGAAAAAACCCATCAGGCAAATATTTAAACACTAACAGTGCTTGGCAAACTAGGAGATTTGTTCCATTTAAAAAGTGATTTAGAAAAGACTTAGCTATCATGGATGCCAGTTAACATCAAATCAGTTGTAAAACATCTGCAGATGACACACAGGCTCTTCCTTCACTTCAATGCATTTGGAAATCACAGGATTTATCATTATTTGGGCATGATGCTTGCACTCCCCTCCCTCCTGCCTCTGCATCTGTGGAGACAAACCTTCTTATATATGTCTTTTGGATTCTCTCTTTGATATTAATTTACAGAATAATGAAAATAACTGTTAAGAGTGATCACACAGGAAACAACAAAAAAAAAAAACAAACAAAAAAAAGAGGATTTTTGACTTGTATTTTTTTTCTTTGTTTCTTTATTGTTTTTAATGTTGTTTGTTGGTTGGTTTGGGGTTTTCTTTTCCTAAAAGCAGCAGTGGAATTGTGCTACAAGAGTGGGTCATCACTAAAGAAGAAGCCATCTGGATGGCTCTAGCTGTTTGACCAGCCTTTTGTTTTTCTGAGACTTTCAGAGCCTTGGAAACAACCCCATCAAAGAAATTTGTGACAAGATTGATAGTCGAGCAGAAAATCTGTCATATACAATCTTCTAAAATAAACCAATCATGCAAACAACTGCAATTTGCATCTTCCAGCCTAAATATGGCATTTAACTGTGTCAGAGCAACCTTATAAATGAACAGATAAATACTCTTATGTATGGTATTGTTATCTTGCTGTATGCTAAACATTTTGGACTCGAGCCTCCCCTAAATGCCAAAACCACATCAGTCCAGGATCACTAATGTGATCTGTAAGATTCATGTTAGCCCTCAGATCTGCAGATGATTAGGCCATGTGAATTTATCAAAGATAATCACAGAATAAAATCATTTACCATTGGGGCCCCTGGATACAACTCAGTCAGAAATAGAGATTTATATTTTTTTTCCCTCATAATTGCAGTATATTTAAAACAACACTGACAAGGATATAGAAAGGATTCATTAATCCCTCACCACATTCTTAAATTATTTTAAAAAAATGAAAAATTCAGTGTTTTTAATGTGGAAAACAATAGGTTTCCAGGTATTTTTTTCCTCTTTAGTTACTCTGTTGAAATGTATTTTCCTAAATATCTGATAAAGAAGTTCCACATTTTATCAGCATAATTTAGATGTCTCTGTGCTAGAATGATTTATCTGCAAATGTAATCTACTGCTCCTAGAGATTTTTTGGCGAGGGTCTCTTTATGTAATACTTCTTTTTACTGAAAAAAAAAGCTCCATTACAAATTCTAAGGACCATTATATTATGGGTTATCGTGGTTTTGCAGTCAGTAGCCATTTATTTCACTATACTATTATTTGTTACAGGCTGCAAAAGATATGAGTGCAAGAGAACTTTGATACTCTGGAGATATATTGGGCTGGAAGGTGGACACCCATTTCAGGACAATCTATAGAGTATTGTAGGGTAGTTGTGTATGTTTGACACTTAGGAAATTGCATTTTAGATAATGATACACTTCCCACCTGACTCATGCCTATTTTCCAATCAATTTCAATCTGCTTCCCAGGACAGTAAAAAAGTTTTTTTCTGTTTAACACATTCTTTTCTAGTTAATGATTTCTTTCTTTCATTTTTTGCACATAATAGACTAAATACATATTAGTAACCATAATTTAAACATCACTGTAATAGAGTTTATTTTTCTTAAAAAAAATCTTCACTACTCACAGAATCTTATCATACTGTATGGAAAAGAAATATTATTTTGATAGTATATGGGAAAAAAAATTAGTTATCCTCTAGACCATACATTTTATATATTTTTTTCCAGAGGAGATGAAAGAAACGTGCCTCATTGCATAACAAAGCATGGTACATTCCCAGGTTTGGACAGAAATGACATGGCATATTTTACTTACAGTTTATGCATCATTTGCTTTATTTTGAGAAACTCTGTCCTTTCTTTTGGTACAGCATTGCTATGTTATAAAAACTTGAGTTATCATTCAGATATGTTTGCTGTCTTACTAAGTGGAGGATGTAATTTCTCAGATATTTTGGTTTCTGAAGGTTACGTTCCTAGGGGTTCTGCCAGAAGGCAGCTGCTGAGCTGGCAGACGGCGTGTGCTTTCAGTCATGGGGGGTGTTGTCCTTCACTTCCTCTGAAATCAAAAAAACTTTGGAATAGCTCTGCAACAAACTCTTTTAACTGGCCTTTTCTCTACTGAACATTGTAGTAGTCTGATGAGAGGCCATCATTTTCTTTATAACCCATTCCCTCCCTCTTACTTCCCAAGGATATTCATGATCGCATGCCACCATCTACTTGAAATTTTGGGTTTTTTTTCTTTAGCAACAGCAATATGATAGGTTCTTATTTCATTTGACAAAGTATTCTCCTATTTGATCTAATACATTTGTTGTAGTTTACATGTTTTCTTACTGCCCATGCCACATTCCTGATCCATATATCTGACCTCTAACCCTAGCAAAGGACAAACAAGCATATCTCTGGAAGAAACTGGATTAGCAACAGAGCTCTGGTGTAGTTATTATGAGGAGAGGCTGCCTGACTGCTTTTCTTGCTTTCTCTGTCCTGTTTGGTTTTTCAGGTGTGAGACATAAGACCAGGAAAAGATGTGACCTGCACTGGAACAACTGGAAGAGACTATAAGACAAAAATCATGATGTTCCCTAAAGTGAAAAATTATACTAAGATATTCCTTTTTAAATGTTTTAAAATAACAGGGAATAACATTTTTCCCCTGCTGTTTGAAGTTTGATAACTTTTGTTCAATCTTACATGTTTGGGCACAGGGGACTACTGTAAGGCACAAAGGGAACTACTGAAAGGTAGAGGGCTCTCACTTAAGTTCCATCTAGTTTCCTTTATTTTCTTTACCATCATGGTGTTATATCTAGGGAAGGAAAACAATTTCACACCAAATGGCTTATAGCTGGAATTACTTCTAATGCAAAAATGTGCATTTTCAAAGTCGACTTTTCCCATTGCATCCACCATTTGAATCCAACAATTCCTGTCCACTGCAACTAGACTTCTTGTTAGAAGAACAAGAAGTTTGTTCTTATAAATAATGGAAAACTTAATACGTAGTTCACCAGTGTCTCTTAGATGATATAATTATCATCTGTCAACACCAAAAAAAGAACAATTTTCATTTACAGCATGCTCCAAGAGTTTGTAGGCATCATATATCATTACTTAAGGGTTTGAAGACTGAGGTAGCAAAGAAAGACCAGATGTTTTGCCTTAGGAGACACAAGATTGTTCATAAGGTCTAAGAAAAAAGTACAGCTTTCCTACTGTCTCAGAGATTTTTTCATAAGACCATTTTCCCCACTTCATGTTGCATTCTTTCCTTGGAACTCTAATTATCATCCTTTGGCAATCATTATATTTATCCAGATTAAAGTGAAATTAGATTTGGCCTAATATTTTTCTTACTTTATTTTTTTTCAAACTAAATATAAAATTAGTAAGATATTGTCCTGGTTTGAGTGAGAACAGAACAAATTGTGTTCAGTGATTTCACTTTGCAGCTCAGTTCTTCTAATTAACCTCACTTTCTAAAGTTAGGAGCATGTTTTTGCAGACAGTGGCTGCTTCTAGCAGTGATAACACCTCATGTTTAGAGTTACTAGCAAGGATTGGAATGCAGACAAGACCACTGCTAGAACTTGTGTATCACACTGGGGAGTGCAGAAAGTGAAAGGCTGCACCTGCAGGAGGAGTGGATGGGACAGGTGACCCCAAAACTAACCAATGAGAGATTCCATCCCATATACATCATATTGAGTATATAAAGCTCTGGGATCAGAGTCATCATGAGATGAAAACAGGCAAGTGGAATCCTCAGGTGTGTGAGGACCCAATTGATCAATGCCACAGATGCTTTTAAAACATTAAGAATTAGGAACTTAATTTGAAGCAGGAATGCCCTGCTACTTCAGTGCAGATGTCTATTTACACCCTTACTCAACTAAACTACTATAAATATTGAGAGAAAAAGTGATTAACCTAAGTAACCTAAATTGCAGTTATATCCCATGCAAGTACATGAAATATCTTGTATTATTTTTCTTAAGTTAAAAGAGCTATTATCAGAAATGCAGTTCTTTGTGGGTAAGTGTGGCAGATGGTGCATAGGAGTTAGTGGTGAACAATTTACAGTAAACAAATTCTTTATCTCTGACGGGTCATGGGGAGAACTAACATGGTTCCCAATTCAAATCATCTGCAAAACAGTACAAATGTGCTAAGTTCAAATGTATAATCATAGTGAAAAACAAAACCAACACAAAGCTTTTAGATTATTGAACTAAGAAACACTTTTTCATAGAATATTAGTTCTATGAACTCGTTATGGCAGAACAATAGTTTTAAAATACATTTTTTCTGCTTCTTAAATTTGAACTCAAACAGGTCTCTGCCTAGCAGGTAACTATTACCACCAGCTTTAGGTGGAATATGTATTTTTCTTATGTAAGCTTGACAGGTTACAGATACTCCACACCAGTGTCTGTCCCCTTAAATTGGGAAAAATTAAAATATTTTATTTATTTTTTAAAAAATCTGGTTAGATATAATGATTCTGGGAATTATTTTACTTTGAAAGAAATTGGTAATTAAGCCAGTTATATTCTCTGTAATTCCATTTACTTAATATGAAAGTACAAATTGTCATGTTCTTTGCACAGGCAGTAACAAACTACCAAATACTGGTTTTCATGTCTCAGCACCAAAATCCTATCAGACTTCATCTTCCATCTGAAACCTCTGAACCCTTTCTTCTTCAGTAATTGCCTTTGTCTTTCCCCCCACACATAACACTGAGATATCACAGGAACATGGGAATTCACCTTGACAAAATGTTGCTTCCCAAAATACATACAGAAGCACATTGGTCCCTGAATCTCCATATTTTCCATGTATCTGTTTACTTTTCCAAGCTTAACTGACCCATATTCCCTAATTCATAGATCACAAGCTCTCCAACTTCTGTACATTTCCTTTTCCCCTTCTATAGAATACATCTATACTCTGAAAATTTCATAATTCCTCATTGTTTAGGCATTCTTCCTGAATCCTGCCCTTTATATCACAGTCATGCACTATAGCAAAAGCCTCTATGAGTATGGTTGCATTTAATATGTGACTAGCATTTGACTATGGAGACAGAAAAGATGGAGAGGTTGGAGAATATTTCCTTACAGCAATGGTTTGTAAAAATGCATAGCAATAAATAAGTTAAAAAATGAAAAATAAATAAATTATTAAATTAATTAAAACTTTGAACACTTCTCAGTTTCTTATCCTATAAAAGCATCAAATCTCCCTTTGCCTGACACTAACAGAACCTAGTCAGTCATTTCCCCAGAGAAATTGCCATGTCTATTCCTAACATCAAGACCAACAAAATTACTTCTCTTTCAACCCCACCACCTTCAAAGATGAAAAGATGACAATGGGTTTTTAAGAAAGAAATACTGCTATCCAGTACTTGAAATCCAAACATGAAAGGAAATACCATCACCACTGATATTCACTACATAAAATAGCAACATAAAAGAGAATTCAGCAACAGGGATGATGAATACACGATTAAAGGTTCTTAAATCCTTTGTTTTTCCAAATAAGATGCTATAAAACTCATTGGTAAACCATTTCTTACCAGGGATTTGTGAATGTGTTTTTCCCACTACCATTTCAGCCTGAACAATCTGATCTCTGTTCAAGAGGGACAGGGAAATATAGAGCCCAACAATGAGCCACGAGGGTGATCAAGAGACTGGAACTTCCTCTCTTAAGAGGAAAGGCTGAGAACCCTGGGGCTGTTTAGCTTGGGAAAGAGAAGACTGAGGGAAACTTAGGAATGTTTACAAACACCTGAAGGGTGTCACATAGAAGAGGCCAGTCTCTTTTCACTGATGTCCTGTGATAGAACAGGGGGCAATGGTCACAAACTGGAACGCAGGAAATTCCATCTCAACATGAGAAAATACTTATTTCCTGTGAAGGTGACAGAGCACTGGAATAGGCTGCCCACAGTGGTTGTGGAGTCTCCTTCTCTCAAGACTTTCAAAACCCACCTGGATCTATTAATATGTGGCCTGCCCTGGGTGATCCTGTTCTGGCAGGGGGGTTGGACTTGATATCACAGGATTTTCTAAATTACTATTATTAAATTTTAATTAATATCATATGCTCCAGAGAGGTTTGGAATGTTTAAGATTTTACAGCATACTGTCTAATGTTTTAAGTGACTAGAAATAAATCTAGGGCACCAGGCAGGTGCCTGGAGATTATCCTAGTCATCTCCATACAACAAAATTCTATATGCTCTTGGGGGTGTTATTAAATAGCTCCTTATCAAAATTATGTTGCTTTCTTGGCCTTCCACCACATACCTGATTTGGTACTTCTTGATACTGCAAATTACAAAATAAACAAATTTAAAAACAACGTGAAAAATACAGGTATTTTTTGCTGTAGTAATAAATCCACTGGTAGTTGTAAATAATTACTGAGTTGCATTACAGAAATCTAGATTCTTGGCTAGAAAGTACTAAATAATTTCAAACATTTAACAAGAAGACATACAAAAGCATTGCATTTTGAGGTTAAAGATAGAAAAATATTGAGCTGGGAAACGTCAGTGAAGGTCATTTAAATGAACAGTCATTAATGACACATCAAATTCTGTTAATCAGCAACTGTTTGAGACCATGAAAATTCTAGGAAAGAGATGAAATCTCTTCATATTACCTTTGTATCCAATAAAATCACTATTATTTTTATGATGTAAAATTGCCCTACTTACCTACACAGCAATATTTCTATACAAAAAAATGATTGTGTATACAGAACTTCAAGAAGATATGTAGGTAAACATTTTATTATCAGCATTTTTTTAATAATATATATATACATCTCTAATAATGGAAGCTCTGACTGTGAAGTACAAATTATATTTATTCTATATAGATATATTTATTCTAAGAGATGTACTGACTGAAACATTATTACAGATGAAATTTCTATGTACTTTAATTCTGTAATGTGGGGGGAAATAATCACTGAACTATATTGCAAGAATGAAAGAAGGTCTTTTGAAATATTCCAAACTGGCTGCCACTGAAATGGAAGTATCCAAGTTGCTACTTAAAAACTTCAATTATTACTCTCTTCCATTATATTTTATGATAAATAAATTACATTTTTCAAGCTGGTTGTTTACTGACTTCCAAACAATTTTAATTAGGTTTAGATCCTTGCTTTTAATATATTTTGGAAAGAATGATGAAAATATCCCTATAAGTAAATCCCTTAAAATGAATTCCTGATACTCTCCAGTTACATATTATAACTTAGCATGCAAATCATTTCTGCTTCTCTCTAAAACACATGTACTAATACAAATATTGCTGCCTCTTTCTCAACAACCAGTGCCCCACGCAGTAAAAAGAAAAGAGGAATTCTGAATTGTTATCAGAAGCTATCAGATGAACATATTAGTATTATTTATAATTGCTGCATTGTTGCCTAAGGAGCTGGTTGCCAAGGGAATCATTAAACCCACAGATTTTTACTTTTGTAGAGGATTTGAGAAAATTGCTTTTAAAAGAAATGTCTTTAATTTTATCCATAAAGAAGGAAAAAAGGCTAAACAAGGCAGAACAAATTGAACTTCTTTGAGATGTCTGATAGAAGATTCCCCCAGGTGGAAGCTTCAAATGGGTACAATAAATCTTGATTTTTTTAGTGGTGTTTTTTTGGTGCCATATACTCAAGGGAAAGAGGGTAATGGGTTTGAGCAACCATATTGCAAATAATGCAACTACGACACAGTATGAACAATAAACAGAGACATTGTAACAGACTGTTCAGGAGGAATAACCAAAAAATAAAAAATAAAAAATTGACAGTGTAAATGTATTCAGTACTGACATATATAGCCATAAATCTAAAATATAAAGTACACCATACCATCAGATGATAAGAAAAAATATAAAATTTGATTTGCAGACATAATGAGCAGCTGAACATTGCTGAGGATGTTGAAACTAAGAATGAATGTATTCAACATCAGAAACAAGCAGAAGGAGGGAATCTTTTTTAGTTTTCTTTCTTTTAGCATTTCTTCTATTTTCAGCATTCCTTTCCCGTACCCTATTCTAGTGTCTGGTTGTCCTCCAACTCAGACCACCTTCCCTGCTTCAGAATTTGAGATTCTAATACAAAAAATCTTTTTCTTATTTTGGGAGGGGGTTTGTTTTTAAAGAGATATGAATTTTATTCTAAATTTTGGATTCTAACTATCCAAGTTCTGGCCCTATTTGGATTAGTAATTACCATTCCTGAAAGGATATTTCACCTTGCATCACTAAGATTTCCATATTCTAAAATATAAGCAGGCTCTGGGTCTCTACATTGAACCATTTGATTTTTTTGCCAAAAATTTATACCCTTTTATTTCATGGCCAGATGATGCATGAGTCTTGAGGCATAATTCCAACATCAGGTGTACCAGTGAATTGTTCCCATACAATAAAGTGGTAAAGTTTATGTCTGGAAGGTTTTCTCCTATTCTTAGTGGCAAGCATTCAAAATCAGCCACAAATGTATTTTCTTTAAATAATACACTACAAACACTATTGAGTGAGTAGTACTACAAGCAATAACTTTACATAATTACTTACCTAGTGTTGTAAAAGTGGATTTACCAACCTGTAAGTAAATAATATTTTATACTATTATTATTATGTATTTGTTTTTCTTTCTGCGCTCACGGAAAGAT
>JAOEGS010022961.1:0-24958 GCA_025447755.1 Corythornis vintsioides
CCTGGATCTGTTCCTGGGTGACTTGTTCTAAGTGACCCTGCTCTGGTAGGAGGGTTGGATCTTCTAGGTCCCTTCCCACCCCTGACATTCTGTGATTCTGTGAATTCACTATGCTTTGGTCATGAAGAGAACAAGACTGATGTTCATTGCAAACTGAGTAGCTCTCTTCTGCCATCAGATAATTTTTTTGAAGGCTCATGCCATTGGCTGTGTCTAGCTGATTCAGCTATTTGAAATGAGAAAACTATGGAAGGCCTAAAAATGGCAGGAATTTCAGCTTTTTGTACCAATGGAATCCTGCTTTCCACTGGATTGTAAAGATCACAGGAGATATTTTACCTTACAGAAGAAAAATGCAGCTTAAATACTGGCACTGGGGGTTTTTACAGCAGTGGAGAGGTTTAGCAGAAAACACAGGAAAAATTGAGAAATTGGTGCCATTTTCCCAGGAACAATCCCCTTCAGATTCCAGAGGGATATTTACCTCCATAGCATTTGTCAGCATCCTTGTTAACCTAAATGGAATCTTCTCGGGGAACTTTTCTCTTGTCATTGCAACCTATATACATGAGGATGGAGAATTAGTGAATTAACAGCTAACTGTTATTATTTTCAAGTTAATAAGTATTGGTTGGTTTGTTTGGTTTTGTTTTGCTACAACACTGAAGGTTGTATTTGCAATAGGAAATAAAAGTCCTAGCTTTAAGTTCCTCAGTTTCTACAAGTTTTTGTGAAAAAATATTAACTTACCCACAGTTCTATATTAACTGGTAATTAACTTGATCTCAAGTGTGTGCCCAGTTGATAATGTCAAGTAACAGCAACTGCCCACCAGCAGCTTAAATTGCTCCAAGAAATTCTCTGGAAAAGCCAGGTTAGCATTTCTTTGCTAATCCCCAGGACATGCCTCTGAGACAAAAACATTCTTTTCATGTTGCCTGTAGGTGAAGTGAAGCCTGACAGAGCCAAAGGGCTTGCCCAGGATCACAGCCCAAGGTCAGTTTGTCCTAGCTGAAAGATTAATTTCTGTTCCACCAGAAAATGGGAGAAATTACAGACAATTTCATGCCCAAATACAAAGACTTACCTCAAAACAGTCCCCAAAGTCAATATGCAGGATCTTTCCACTCAGTCTGTCTAACATCAGATTGGATGGGTGTCTTTGATGAAGGAGAAAAAAAACCAGAGTGACAGATCATTATAAAAACCCAAAGTAAATCACAGCAGTTCCAGTCTGATATTTATCTTCATGAACAAGAGCAGCCAGTGACAGCTTGCTTGTCTGAGATCTTCAATCTCAGGGTGAACAGAACAGCTCCCCTGACAGTGCATCTATCACATTGCTTTTCTAATTATCTCCCAGGAGTTAGAGATCTTCTCACCTTGGAAGATAAATAACCTAATGGCTGAGAGCCATCAGTCCACTTTGTGGATACCAACGTTTATTTTTCAGTTCAGATAAATTCTTTTGCTTGTTTTATGCTTTTTATTTTTATTTTTTTTTTCAGTGTAGAAAAATGGAGTTGATTCTGCTCCAGGTGAAGTAATGTAAATTGGATTACCATCAGAAGAGAATCAATCCAGTCTAGGGAAACCATGCTGCTGCTGTGCATGCCCACTTACTCCAATTTTATTTTAATTCAATGTTTAAAGGTTTATAATTATATTATAAAGACCTTTAAGTACAGGAAGAAAAGACTTTGTTCTGAAAACATTTCAGGGTTCAGCAGGTTTTGCATTAGACCTTAAACCTGAAATATGTCTCTAAAAGGACTTTGTAAGTTGCTGCCCTGTTTTGACATTAAGCCCTACACTAAATCAAACATTTGTTCTTTTTTTTTTTTTTCTTTCCATTATTTACCCAAATCCACCCAGAATATGTTTGCACTGTAGGTCAGAAAAGCACCATGTTTAGTAGCAGTTAAACCAACATTAACTTTAAGTCTAGAACAATCTTTGGGGAATATTTATCAGGACTTCTCGTGTCTCTCTGCCCACATACATAGCACCAGAGGGAACAATGCTCAAACATGGTGCTTTTTTCCTCCTCATAAAACTGGATGTACGTGTACAGTCTTAAAATACTACAAAAAAACCCAATCAAACACAAAAAAAACCCCAAAAACCCAAAGCAGAGAAAAACCCCATCCATCTCATATGCATGAAGCATACAGATTGGTGGCAAAAGTCACAGTATTTCTGTTCTATGGACCAGATGGAAAAAGATTTCCCATTCTATGAGTGAAAGGAAAATACAAAGTTAGAATCTGTGGTCCTTGATGTAACCCTGTGTGTATTCATCTCACAATGGAAGAAACTCTTCTCTGAACTAGGCTACACAAACCCTACATCTCAAGCCTGCAGGACCTGAAAGATGTTATCATTGCAATTTGGCAATAACCACAATGAAAGATATGATCATCAGAACAGATCCAAGGAATTAGTTGTTGGGGCTACAGAGTCTGGGCTTTTCTTTAAAGGAAACCTTGACAGTTTCACTCACCTGTCCCCAAGGCCCAGAATGTAGCCAACCATTGACATCACAGCTAGTGAACGAGTGTAGTTTGTTCTTCTGTCAAACCACACCTGTGAGTGGAGGGAAACCAGAAGTAGTCAGGCATGTTCCAGACTCTATTTTAATTGATACATTAGCTCCTTGCATTTTGCACGAGGCAAAACTGTGCTATGCTTATGTTCAATACACTCCATAACCTGAGGGGGTTCAGACATCCCATAGCCTTGAATTAAATGTTTAAGCCATTAAGGGAATTAATAAGGAATATATTCTGAGGCTCCTGCTTTTCTCTCCCTGTGGACAGTATACAGAGCTTCTGCCTCCAGCCTTGGGCTTTGGACTCCACCCTGGCAGCCACTGATCTGAGCCCTGTAAAGCACCTTGTGAGAAAAACCAGGTGTGTGATACATGTTCTACAGGGACTCTTCTGGGGTTTACAAGGAATAACCCCATTTCTAGCTCAGAAGGTAATTCCACATTACACTGATTGCCAAAACACAAGCCCTTAGATGAGCTGAACTCACCTCTGAGCTTGGACTTTTCAACCACAGCAGTTTGGCCAGGTCATCACCAGCTGTGTTGTTGACAGCATGTTCAAATACTTCTACTTTCTGCATCAGAGTCAGGTGGTCATAATCTGGAGCCATCTAGAATTGAGAAGTGACACTCAGAAACTTAAAATAAATCACCTCCAGTAGTCCCTAGTTGTATTGTGAGAAACACAAAAATAATGTCATATCATGTTTATATTGAAATTATTTATAGCCTGACCAGTATATTTCTAAACACAGCGAGATGACCCCTAACAGCAAAGAAGTCATTTTGAAAGGGGATAGCAAACAATTTAACATCCTCAAAGTAGCCCACAGGCTACACTTCAATACACTGTGAAGGTCAATGTGTGTCAAACCCCACTATCCAAACAGCTCTTCTGGGTTGGCCCAGGCTTTCGTTTTTGGCAGGCAATCCCAACGTTCAGTTTCTCCAGTCTGTCTGAACGTGGCCCTGTTGCTGAGACAAAGCTTGCAGAGGCCAGCAGCACAGTACCTTGTACAAGGCACATCACCAAAATGCCCCAAACAACTCAGCCACCTGTGAACAACCCATGGCCACTGCTGAAACAGGAAAGGAGAACAAACGACAGCTGGTTTTACCTCTTGGCAGCATCTTCTAACTCTGATCTAGTAGTTCTGCCTTTATTATCAGAACCAGTAACACCCAGAAAACAGGCAAAGAACAAGCTGCACCATGTCTCCTCTTCAGTAGGACACTGGTGCCCTAGAGGAAGGTGCCAGCCTTCCCTCTGCCAGCCTTGCCCTTTACCCGCAGCATGATGCGGTGCTCGATGTTGAGCAGGATCTTCTTCTTCTCTCTGTAGTCTCGGATCAGAGCGTGCAGGGTGTCACAGTGGGGGACCCAGCCAATCAAGCCTGAGTTTGTAGACAGTGGAATCACAGCATATCTCTGGATGCTACACGGAAAACAAAAGGAGAGTCAGAGCTCAAACAGTGGCACGCTGCGAATCGTGACACTGTGGGATGCTTAAAGCAACTGCTACTAAAGCTGCTTCTGATCCAAACTGTCTCTCCAGTAATTGAAAACAAGAAAAGCAGAGCAAACAGATCTGAACCATCCACTGGGACAGATTGCTGCCAGATCATCTACAGGCATTCTGAAAGCTTACGTGTTTTGCACTGAAAGATTGCTTTCAGAAGGTCCATGTTATGTCATCCACCATGATTATTTGCACATGACATTTGAGATGTTCGTATTTGAAAGAGACCGTGCAGAGCTGCAGCCCCTGACTATTCACTAAGCTATTTAGGGACTAGAATAAAAAATCCTTGAAGAAAAAAAACCCTAAACAAACAACTAAAATAAAAAAAACCTGTGCTCAGGCTCCTAAAGCTATCTTGAGATAGAGGTTGCCTCACAGACCACAACTATTTACCAGATGCAACTGCAATTAAATAAAACAAATGATCCCTCCAGGACCCCTTCAGGATACATTCTCTCCAGGTTTGAGTTCTGTGAATGCTTTTTACTTTCTCTCTTTTTTTTTTTTTTAATTGTTAAATTAACTTAGTTCCCAGATCTGCCATTTCCAGCTGGCTGTGCTGAGGGTCACTTAGGAACTGCAGCCTCACAGGGGGTCAGTTGTGACTGTCCACAGCTCATACCTGAGGTTTTTACGAAGGGAAGTCGGGTCATTTGCCAGCAGAGTGTTGACCAAGCCAAACAGCTGCATCACTCTCTCATCCTGGCGAAGGTCTTCGTGGCCTTTCAGAAGGAACACAAACTCATGCCCATTGCTTCCTGTGAAAGAATGAACACAGAAAAGGTCACCCTTGCTGAACAAAGACAAGAGCAAGACCCACACACACACACCCAGGGGCGGGTCTGCTGAGTCCAGCTGCTAAGAAATAGACAGGAAGCCTGGGAAAGGTTTAGCCTGGTAACTATGCAGTGTGACCTCAAAGCAATGGCTGTTCAGAGGTGAGAACAGCCAAGTGAAAACTGCTCTTACCCATCAGTGTCAGCTTCCTGGGACGCTGCTTGGAGGTGATGACCTGCAGCGAGGGAGCGATGGACTGGATGCGGATGATGGGCTGGTTGGGATCGTATGTTCCTGGCACTGCCAGTTCCAGGTCCCTGCACATCAGGAGCTTTGGTGACACGTACTGCAGTTCCAAAGAAGTGAGCTGCCAAAACCAAAGAAAACAACTCCAGAAGGTCAGTTACATCTCACTGGGACATCTGAGGAGTTCATGCTGTCACTGGGACCTACAGTCGTCAATACTTCAGATGCCTGCAGCTCATTGCTGAGTGAGCAGCACACAGCAAATCCTTCACAGGGATTTCCAGAATCCTGACTGGGAGTGTTATGAACAAGCAGAAAACATGAAACAGAGATTGGTACTGACAACTTGCACTGTAAACCCCACAGGCTGCACTGTACCCGTTCCCCACCTGAGGCAGCTGCTTTGAGATTCGCCGGAACACGTGGTAGTAGAGATCCCAGGCTTGAGTCAGGTCTTTGACATTCCCTGATTTCATGTACTTCCTGCACCATTCCTGAGCTTCCATTAGATCTCTGCCATAGGCCTAGGGAAGAAGTGAAAACAGAAAAGAAACATTTCTACAGACTACAGTGGAACAGGTGGAAACCAGACCTCCAGAGAGCATCACCACAGTCTATTTTCAAATGGCATTACAAACACTTCCAAGAACAGACTTTATGACAGGAGACAATTGAACACAAACACCCTTTAGCAGCAGATACACAAGCTCCTGTTAATTCCTTTTGCTGGCTTGACAGAGATGATCTCTACTACCTGTGCTGGTGGTTAGCCTGAAGCAAAGCAGACTGGAGTTAACAAAATTATGCTTTTTAGACCCTACCAGACACCCAGATAAGACTCCAGGGCACCCTGTCCTACCATGGCCCCTGTAGTCACCAGAAGTGAGACAGATCTGAACATAAATGTCAATAACCAACTCATGGAACGAGTCCCAAGAGATTTACTCTCTGTAGGAAGATTGCAAAGGTCCTTGCACCATGCCTGGGGCAGGTGGCTCTCCTGCCTGGTTTTGAGGGCATGCAGAAGGCTCTTGGCTGCTGCATCTACCTGGTTGAAGGATGTCTCTTTCAGAGTCTGAGGCCCACGCTCCATCATGGCGTGAAGCGGCTCCAGCACTTCAAACATTCCCTTCACATTCCTCTCTCCAAAGTAGAGCCGCGAGGCTTCTTCCAGCCCCTCGTGCCACATCTCGTGCCACAGGATGGCCACACGGATCAGCTCTTCACTCACCTGGTTAAGGACAGGGGAAAAAAAAGATTCAACACCTAGAGAAACCCACTGTGCTCTGACAAACACAAAGCTGCTTCCTTCGGCAGCGCTGAGGGAATATTCCCTGCTGCAGATAGAGGGAGCCACAAGAACTCCCACAGGCTGTCACACTTTCCTGCAAGAAGCTGATCAAGCTTTTCTCAGCTCATTTGTTGCCTTTGCAGTTTTCTCTCTGGTGTGCAGCTTGGCCTGCAAGCATTACTGTTCATTTATTCATAGAAACCTGTAGCAAATGGATTAAATGACTCTTGCAATGCTACGCTTGCTAAGTTTTGTTTCCACTTTTCATTAAGTCAAAATCTCTCTGTGAATGGTCCTTCATTCAGTTCTTCTCTAAATGTAATTTATTTTAAATTGCAAGAATTCAGTGTTTGAATGCTCTGGTCCTTTTTAAATTACAGCATTTTCTTGAAATGACACTAATACTATAACTTCTACCAAGTGAAAAAACCAAACCAAACCCCAAATTAATTCTACTTCAAGATTAGCAATGGATAGTCACTTTGTGTTGGTACATCCACATGCACACCAAGCACTCACCATCACTGCCTGCTGTGGTACATTCACACCAAGCACTCACCATCATTGCCTGCTGCACCAGAGTGTTGCTGTGCTCACACATGTTCTTCAGGATCTTGTTGGCAGCGTTGTGCCGAGCAGTGGTTGTAGATTTAGAGGCCACAGTCAAAGGATAGATCAAAGCCTACAAGGGACACCAAGCAGGAATGTTTTAGAATCACTCAGAAGAGCTACATAAATGGAAAGCTTAGCAAGGCATTAATAAAGAGCAGCCTCAGAGCTAGACAAGAGAAAGCAGGACTGCTTCTGGCAAGAGGTGATGGCAATTTGCTATTCAAAGTCTTCCATTCTGAGAAGATTACAAGACTTTAATTCTCTGAGTAGCAGAATGACTTTGAGAGCCTGTCTCACACTTGAAGAACAAAAAAACTGGAACCAGTTCCAGCATTTGGTGATTTCCCACCCTGTAAGAAGAAATGGAGATAAATTGTCTATGATGTGGCCTCTTAGTAGGCACTTAATGAGGAGAGCTGCACTCCCAGTGCTCTGCTAGGGGGGTGCTGCACAGCTCACCCTCCTCTGCTTTCCACTGCTCTGTGAGCACTGCTGAGATCAAAGAAACAGCAGCCAAAATAGTCCCCACCCTCACCATCCTCACTTGCTGTGACTGCCAGCAGAGATAGCTCAGGGAGGTGGGATGGAGCACAGACAATACCTGCTCTATTTCTCCTCTAGGCCAGAGCTTACCTGGGGGTGGTACCTTCCAATGTCTGTGAGGAGCTGGTGAATGAGGCGTCCCACTAACGGCCGAGGGGTGTCAATTCTTGCAATGAGCTGGGGGATAACCTAGAGGTAAGGAGAAATAAAACAATTCCTGTCATCTGATGGGCTCAGCTCCTAGGCTGTTCTGCCCTCTGCTAGAGGCTCTTGGTCTCTAGAAGTGACACAGAGACCCACCACTCATGTTTGAAGGTAACACAAGGTTCCAAAGAGTGTCAAAAACACAGAGCAACTCCATGAGATCACAAGTGCTGTGTGTAAAACAGGATCCTCTTATGGAAAGGGCAAGATGTGTCTTGAATAACACTTCAGTAAGAAATAAAGCCTTTTTTATTTATTTACCAGAGTCATTCTACAAGGCAATCCTGACCCAGACTGCCTGTGAATGACACCAGAGCAGCACAGTGGTGTTCTACACTTGATCACCACAGAATGATTCCATTTCAGGTGTTCATTCCCATTCAGGTGCAGTCACCACAGGACAGCAACACACCCAAGAGTGTTTCTCATGCCTCTGTGCAAGATGCCTGTGAAATCAGTTGCAAGTTGTACCACACACTGCTCTCACTACACATGTCCAGAGGAATGTTTAGCAGAGGACCATAGTGGATATCATCTCACAAATCTCCAAGCTCCTCCCAGAGCTGAGATCTGTCTCAGACCTTTGTGCTCCCTACCTGCAGCCAAGTGTCTATTTGGATTGCCTTGACTCCTTCTACCAAAGCTTCATTTACATCAGGCCAGTGCCCATAGTCAAACCACAGAGTGAGGACCCTGGAAGAGAGAAATACATTTGCCTGGAAACAAAACTCCCCATTCCAGTCAAATCCCTTCAGAGACATTTACAAGTGACTCTTCTTCTCAGAGATATAGACAGCAGGATAAGGGCTAATCCACACAACATCAATTAGCTTGGACTGAAGCAGTCAGTTTAATGATACCAAAGAGAGGAGAAACTGATTCTACTTAATCTTAACCCATGTACCCTTATCAGCTGGATTTCATTTACTCTGTGCTTCCACATGTACCTTAGGGTGTCTTGCAGGTTGTTTCCTCGAGACAGAGAGATGGATCGGAAGAAGCCCTGGACAGCAGGGACTGTGTACATCAGGAGGGTCTTGGACAAATCCTTTTGGAATGAAAATGGCTGCATTAGTTCTACACAAGCACATCAGTCCACGTGAATCCTAAATTTAGCAAAGGGGAAAGAGGGAGGAATATGTGGAAACAGATCCAATTCACATTAGAATTGACTTCTGCTCATGTTCCTCACAGAATATGGTGCTTCTGGAATTTAGGTTTTGCTTGAGTACCTCTAGGTCTTTCAGTATGGCAGGGAACATGCTGGGAAGAGTTTTTATTCTTCAGTTTATTGCCAAAATTACAGACAACAAAGCAGTTTAAAATCTACAACCCTACTTCAAATGATAAGTAAAAGAGATTCTTCACAGTCTTTAAAGAGGAGCTTAAGCAGCAGAAGATGTCAATGCACACACTGCCTGTGAGAGCCATCCCTCTTGGCTAATTTGGGATCTGCTGCATTAATTTAGTCCCTTCAACCTGAGGCTGAGTTCACCTGAACTTCCTCACTATTGCTGTAAGCTTTGACAAGAGCTATGAGGATGAAGGGACTGGGACATCTCTCTTGTGAGGAAAGGCTGAGAGCCCTGGGGCTGTTCAGCCTGAGAGGGGAGCTGAGCAATGGTGACAAATCTCTGCAGGGTGAGGGTCAAGCAGAAGGGGCCAGGCTCTGTTCAGTGGTGCCCTGGGATAGGACAAGAGGTGGTGGCAGCAGGTGAAACATGGGAAGCTCCAGGTCAACATGAGGAGAAACTTCTTCACAGAGCCTGGCACAGGCTGCCCAGAGAGGCTGTGGAGTCTCCTGCTCTGGAGACTTTCCAACCCCATCTGGATCTGTTCCTGTGTGGGCTGCCCTGGGTGACCTTGCTCTGGCAGGGGGGTGGACTCAATGATCTCCAGAGATCTTCCAACCCCCCACCATTCCATGAACATACATCTACTCATATATATACACACAGACACAAGCATGTCCCCAGGCCAGGCATGCACAGCACCTTGCTCCCCACCGGATCATTTCCCTGTGTCTAGCCAGTAAGTACCAAGCTCCCAAGATGAACAGGGAAGGAGGATGGTACCTCAGTGACTTTCTTCTGCACTGGAGATGGGATGGGGCTGTTCTCTGTGCTCTCTGCTTCACTCTCACTGTTGCTGCCCTCGGTGTTAGCACTGGTGATGCTGGCTCCACTGGCGTGACGCAGTTTCTTCTTCTCATCTCTGGCCTGGTTTTGATGTTTGTAGTGAAGGACTGCTTCAAAATTCATCACTGCCCAGGCATGCCAGGCCTGCCAGCAAGGAGAACATAAGTCAGAAGGAAGAGGAATCCTTTCTGCAACCTGTACTTTCTAATTATGTGAGCTAATAACCCAACTCTTCTGAGCTGCAGAAGACAGCAGAAATACCCTGCAGACAACACAATGCTTTGCTTGCTCTAATTGCTTGTAGTTTTAATGTCTTATGTTAAATATAATCATGGTGAGTTCTTGGCCAGGAAAAGGAGCTCTGTAGCAAAAACTGAATCCCATTCCATTCACATACACCTTAAGTTTCTAATGAAGATGAATAGGTTATGAGGTTTAACAGGGAGAAATACAGGAGATGGCTGCCTTAGAAGACCTGGCACCAAACAGTAATTGAAATTTAGGAGTCCTGAAATCAAAAGCTCTTTGGAGAATTAGCCACAGGGCTACTTTCCTAGCTCAAGTATACTGGGTGAGAACAAATTAATTGATTTCCTTTTAGATGATCCTTTCTCTTTCACTGTTAACAGTCAGGGGAGAAAGCCCTAAATGCCAGAATAGAACTGAAACCGTGGTCTAGTTTTACCAGCAAAACACAATTCTAAACTAAAACCTCATGGGCTTCCCCTGCTTTTTAATCCTTCTCACAGTAACAAGGCAGATAGTTACAGGAGATCTCCTTTCCTGGAGCATGGGACTGATCAGATTTACTAATGTGTGCAGTGGTGCCTGGAAGCTCCTCCTCACTGACCTTGTACCAGTTGCGGTCGTGCTCAGTTGCAGCGCTGTAGTACTGCAGCACTTTGGGGATGGTGCTCTCATTGATGCCTTGCAGGTTCAGCTGCCACTCACCCAGCTTCAGGAAGCATCTGGTTAAGCAAAGAGATTAGTGGTTCAGAATCCAGAATGAAAACAAAGCCTGCTGGATTAAGAGGCAGATTAAGAGCTTTCAAGTGGTAAAACCCCTCATTGAGCTTCTCCTGCAGCTCAGGGTGTTAACTCTGAAGGTGAAACCCTCCAACAGCCAGGGCTTTCAGTGAGGGACTAACTAGTTGATGGTTTCATTACAGGAGGAAAAGTGAGGGCCAAACTTTGTTCCTTATCATACCAGTTATAAAATAAACATAGCATGCTAACAGCAGCATCAGAACTTCATCAGTGTGCAGCAGGTTGGCTACCTGCCTCCCACCTGCTCAGCCTTCTGATCAGGAGACAGTCTGTGACAGCCAGCCCAGGGACACAGAGCAACTGAGTCCCTCTGTCCCACAGAGCCCTTCCCCAGGCTACAACCCCACCAAGGGATCCCCTGGAAGAAGGAAGGGAAAACATCATAGTTTTACTGCAGCAGGGTGAGGCTGGGAAGGTCTGTGCAAAGCTCTCTACTCTGCTCCCTCAGCAGGCTGGAAGCACCACAGTTCATTGCTGTCCTTGCTGCATTTTGAGTTTTCCAGGAAGCTCTGTGCAAGAAGAAATACTGTGCACGACTCATGGCTAATTTGTCATGACAGGTGCTCTGACAGAAATAAAATGCTGGTGTTATCAGGTTCCCTTTCTCACCTAAACAAATTGTGTGCACACCTCAGGTTTGGGGTTTTTTTTCTTGAGAAAAGCAGCAAACCTTCAATAGTAGGCAAGATGCAATTTCTTCTTTCCATTAGAAATGACAGATCTGGCACCTCCAGATCCAGAGAGGAAGATGGAGATGATGTGTTTTGAATGCAATACTTTTAAGAGACCATCACGTGCTGGGCATCGATTGCCCAAAGCACTGCTGTTGTGTTAAAGGCACAGGCTGCCAAGCACAGATGTGCCAGGCTGGGGGAAGTGTTTCTTTCCTGCTGTCTGGATCTCCTGAAAACCAAAGCAACAGCCACGCCTGGAGCTCTGCCTTCTGCCAGGGAGCCAAAGTGCTGGAAAAATACAACCAGCCAGCAGCACCAAACACAAGCTTGTTTGTGCTGATGTGTCACAACACCATGTCCTGGGAGCTCTGGAATAGATTAGAACACAAAGCCAAACGAGGCTCTACCAGCCACCGCGAAATCCCCCGTTCCTTTGAATCGAAGCAAGGCCCCTGTCTGCCAAGTGTCACCTCCAGGGACCCTGCAACCTCAGCCAAGACATCACCTTCACCCCGTGGCTAAAGAGGGGGGCCCAGGCCCAGGTGCTGACCGTGCCATGAGCTTGTGCAGCTCCTGCTTGTGCTGCTGGTCCTCGGTGGCGATGGCGTGCTGAGCCTGCTGCTGCATGGTCTGCACAAAGTGCTGCATGTGCTGGAACGCGTCGATCTGCAACGGGGGGAGGGGGGTGGGAAGGGAGCAAAGGGTTAAATGCAGCTTCACAGCAGTGCAAGGGGTTTTTCACTGAAAGGAAAACTGAAGATTTGCTTTCCAAGCTCTGAGCCCTCTCCCTCCCGCTGCCGTCAGTTCGGGTGCCGCTCACACAGCACCAGATAAGCAAAGGGGTTTGGGACTCCTGATGGCTCAGGAATCTGCCCCCTGAAAAGCTCCAGGTTTTGAGGGATGCCTCACATACCCTTGCAGATGTGCTCAACAGAGTCTTCCATCAGTTTGTTTGAGATACAGTCTCTTCTCTCATCCCCCTAATCTTTGTGCCTTCTCTCATTCAGCCTTCTACAGTTTCCTGCATCTTTACTCATTGATTACAGCTCAAAGCCAGCAAAGGCACAGAAACTTCCACTTGGAGGCAGACAAAGGCCCACTGGAGACATTTACTGAAGATTCAAGGACCACTGCACTGTTTTACCAAGCTAGTGGAGCAGGGCCTCAGCAGCAGCTCCTGCTCTGCTTTTGAAATTCAAATAAAGACTAGTTAGGTCATGGCAATGTTCTCATAGCAGTGGCTCTGCTCCAGTGCTGGCAATCCCAAAGACAGGAAAAATAAAAAAGATGTGGCAGAATTTGAGAATAAATGGAGGCTTTAATGTATATTAAAAAAAAAAAAAAAGATAAGTTATCCAGTCTGGAGCTTATTGGATTTGATTATGTAAATTCTCCCTGTGTTGCAATGTCAAAAACATTCACCCTAGGCTCTTTGGAGCCCAACTGTTCCCATGACAAAACCCTATGTACTTTTCAGCTGTCTTTCAGTTAGAAATTTCCAATAATGGCTTTAATAAAAGTCAGTTCTGCTTAGCAACTCAGCACAAACTGTTCAGGTTATTTTTCTAAACCTGCTAATAAAAAAACCAAACAACTCACTGTGTCAGCTTCTAACTCTGGCCAGTTTGGACCTGACATAAGTCAAGCACCAAGCCCACGAAGTGCAATCCTGGTGAGAACCAAGGAGCTACTCCTCACCATTAAGCCTGGCTGCATTCCTTGGGTACTGGTGCTGGATTAGCAAAAACCATCTTTCCATGTGGAGTTAAAATTAGGGCCAGGTCTTCTCTGTCACTACAGAGTTTGAAACTTCTGAGTAACACTAAGGAAAGGGATGAAACCTTTTTTTTTTTTTTAGGTGAGCAAAAAGTAAACCTTCAGCCTTGAGTTTGTTGTGGGGAGTCTGTCACAGCACAAACCCTGAGGGGGGCTGAGCCATCCTGTACCTTGCGGGCACTCTTCCACATGTGCTTCATGTAGGCATAGGTCACCTGGGGGTGCACTGTTGGCAGGGGGTGATCCAGCTGGCGGGAGGGATCAACCCCCAGCAGCAGGACAAGTGTCTTATGGGCCAAAGCCTGGAGAAAATCACAAAGAGGAAAAAAAGCAGGTTAAAACCAGCTCATTCCTACCATCCATTTCATGTTGACAGAATTTCCTGCCACTGAAAAATCTCTCTCTGCCCCTCCAGATAAAACACAGCCTTAGAAGCTTTATTACTGCTCCCTGGCCTCAGAAGAGCACCACATGCTGAACCATTATGTCTTCACTGGGAACAGAGAGCTAGATTCCCATTTCAGAAGCCAGTAGAGAGTGTGAAGTCTCTGTTTCAATCATTTTTGGTAATAAAACTCGTGGTGAATGTTGAAATAGGATTGCAATGTTCAGCAATAACAACACCCCATTCTAGATTTGACAGAGTGCTCCAGCACAGAGATGTTATTGATCACTGCCAGTGCTGCATAAGAACTTTCAGGTATAGCATGCCACCAAAAAATTGGCTCTGAGGCTCTCAGGTGCAACTCTAGTCCCACAAAAACCCTGGCTACAAGCACCAACTCTGACACTCATTGCTGCTTTAGCATTTCAGCAGCTTCTGACCAGTTCCCTCCTCAAAGGACATTCCATCCTTCTTGGGCAATGAAAGCCTTTAGAGGTGGTCAAGGTTGAAGCAGCACACAGCTAAGCATCTCAAAAGCTGCTGTAGAGCTTGCTCTTGCTCACCAGTCTCCCACTCTTGCCACACAAGCTGGCATACTTGAGCCAAGTCCTCATGTCCTCATGAGGATTCACCACAAGAGATCTGACCATCAATATTCTTTGCCAGTCTTCCACAATTCGTTGGCAGCCCTGAGAGGAGAAGGAAGAGAGAAGATGTTAGTGTTTCATCTCCAAGCTACTCTGCAGAGCCTTAATTAAGAATCTGAAGGGATTTTTCCCCAGATGGAGAGACTTCAGTGCCCCCAGTTCCCAGCAGGCTGACATTACAAACCAGCTGGCTAGTTCCTTAGTACTGGAATGTGTGAAGAAGGTTAAGTCCTTGACTCTTCTCTGCAGCCAGCTCAGTGTTTGCAGTCTAACAACATCCTCTAATGGAAAAAGGGAGAAAGCTGCTAAAACAGAAATGCATCAAAAAAAAAAAAGTAAAATAAAAAATCAGGAAAGCAATTCATGCAGTTCCAGAACTAGTCAAGAGTTTTATAACCCTTCTCAACCTACTTTTAAAGCCTATTTTTGGTTTAAACAGTGAGAAATCTCAATATAAAGATGGATACAAAACCAAATGGTGGCAAAGATATTTTTGCTATTGCCCTTTTCCTTCTCCTTGCACATGCTGCTGTGACCAGACTGGTCCTCTGCCAGAACCTGCAGCTCCAACTGCTCTGCACTGTACAAGCACTGTCTGCTTCTTGTCTGACTGCAGGGAGAGGCACAACACCACGGCCAGGCAGCCAGGAGGGGGCTGTGTTTCAAGTGTTCAAGGATGCTACAGAGGAGCAGCATTGTTGAAGGGACAGGAACAAGCAAGTAGGTGGTGCTGGCTGCAACAGCCAACTTCAGGGGAACAGTGATGCTCTGAAATTCATGTTGATCCAGAGACAACATAAGGCTTACTCTCGAGTTAAACAAAAGAACTTCCAATGGCAACAAACACCTTCATCCATTCCTTTCCTTTTTGCCTTTTGCCCAAAGTTGAGGGCTGGGAAGTTGTGCAAATACCCAAAGAAATTTCATCCAGTTGGCATTTAGAAATCATTAAAAAGCTGCTATAAAATGGGCAAGAACTGTATGTTCTGCTTTCAAGACTATAAACAGCTGCATCAAGACATTACACTTCCCATCACTCCATTTCTCCACCCCAGTGGAATGGTCCTGAGCTTTTCCAGACAGGAATGCTGATGGGAGACTAAAAGCTTTGTCACAGTTTCCCAACCAGCTAAAAAGAAAACAGCAGCAGCAGCCTTTCGTAAGGAGGCAGATCAAGCAGGCACTGTGCACAGAAATTCTTCCTCCAGGCAGAGAATGATACTTTGCCCTAATGAGAGCTTTGTACCCTCATCAGGCTCCCCCAGCCCCTCCCCTTGCTGGAATCACCTCTTCAAACAGTACTCCTGTGTGTTCAACAGCTGCTGATGTTCACTTTCACTGCAGGGATGTCTCTTGTAAGGAAATACTCTCAAAATCTTTGCCTGTTTTCTATCTTCAGAGGTGCTTTGGATTTTTGCTCTTCAGAGTAAGAAAGGCCCAAACTTCTCTTTCAATCCAGAAAAGCAGCATTGCTAAAAGTCTCCAAGAGGACAAGGCTAATCACAGAATCATTTAGATTGGAAAATAAACCTGATGCTACAGGGTCCACCACTAAACCATGTCCCTAAGTGCCACCAATCAATTGGAGATGCTCTTTTAAGAGGTCAAAAAGGAACAGGACAATCTTGTACAAGTGTGGGAATCCTCTGTCCAGTTTTCCAGCCCTGAGAGAGAACTCCCTTCTTCTTCACATGCAGCAAGCCAGGTGAAAAGTTCAAAGTGCCCCTATCCAAACCAGCATTTGCAGGTGTGATCCAACACAAGGAGCCTTGGAGATGTCAGTGGTGTCTCCACTCTGTGTGCCTCTACTTTAAGGTGTAAATCACCCTGCTGCAGTGTCAGAGAGCAGTCAACTCAGCCACGCTCACCAAAAAACCACCCCACATCCAAACAACTGCAGAAGAGACAAAGGTCAAAGCCACAGAAGCAGCATGGGGAGCTGCTGAGCCATCAAACTGACTCACAAGGAAGCTGCTCAGGCCAACAGCATCTCCATCCCTGCTCTTCCCAGAGCCCTACCTGCAGCCTTTCCCACCAGATCTGTCGGATGATCTCACGGCGCTCTGGAACAAGTTTATACTGGATAACCTCTTCCAGCTCTGACAGCATCTGGCAGGACACCATAGCCTGAGGGAAACAATCACATTCCATCCCAATCACTACAGAACACATCTCTAATTAAGGAACAGTATTTTGGCATCAAAACCTTCAGTGCACATGCTGCCCAAAAGGTAAAGCACTGGCTGCTCCACACAGGTATCCAGGCAATCTGCTGATTCAAACTTTCTAAGTGTCAACTCTGATTTCTTTTGAGGGGAGGAGTTCCCTTCACTGTTTAACTCATCCCAGAGCTGCTCCTGCAAAGTTCTGTTCCTTATCTGACAGGAGCCAATTAGCCTGTGGGCCTACACAGGTCTTGTTTGATGCAAGTGCTGCTCAGGAGATTTTTGCTACTTTTAGAGACAGGGTGAAGCAGCAGTGAGAACACATCTGAGCTGGACACCTACCCCATAGGCTCGGCTGTAGCTCTCTCCTGCCATGGCAGTCAGCTCAGCATCCAGGAGATCTCTGGCTTTGTCAATGCACTGCAATAGAATCAGACAGATGAGCAAAGGTGATGTGGTTTATGTAGAGTTAACTGTTGGAGCTGCTGTTCTACTGTTCCACCTCATGAATGAAACTGGCATCCTTCCCATTCTCCAACCAGAGCCAGGAAAGGGTGTTACCAACAGACAGAACTGACAGGAAAACAGTGTCCAGGGGCAGGTCCAGGGGAAGTCAAGGGGGTTTCATTTATCAGCTGCACAGGCTGAAGTTTGTCTACCAAATCAAAGTGTGAATTCTTTCTGATCCTGCTGTCCTTGTGGAGAACACCATTAATAACATTTACAGGGGAAAACAGAAGTTCTCATTTTAGTGCAAGAGAGTCAGTTACAAAAAAGCCTCAAGAAATTCCTCTTGATAATATACAATGACAGAGAAGAGCTTTCACTGGTTTATGTAACCCAATGGGTTTTTATGAATTTTACAGGACAGCAAATTCCATTTCTCTTACTCCAACTAAGACATGCTCTCAGGCATGAAATAAATCCTGCTCTGGTTCCAGTCATTATATAATATCTCATCTATAGTTCTTCCCATTCAAAATGCTAAAGGTTAGACACAAACTCTACCTGGAATGCCTGGCTAATTGCACTTTGCACATCAACCCACAAAATCTCTGTATGGGTTCTGACAGAGCAGACTGAAGTACTCCTCCATCTCCTGGCAAGCCAGCACAGCTCTGAGAAATGCTGCCTTGAAAGTGAACTCCACACTTCAGAGGGGTCTGCAGAGAGAGGTTTCTGCTCTGCAAATCCCCTCTGTGACAACCAAGCACACAGCTCTGCTCAGACACATGCCTTGCCTTCATTTCTCATCTCAAGCTAAGGTTGAAGATTTATCAGCTACTAGAATAAGAGGAATAGTTCTGGGACATGATCTATATGAGAAGTTCACTGATAAGCTGCACCAGGCAGAAGGGCACAGAATACCCAGGCAGAAGGTGATCTCCTTGTGCCATGAATGGCTTTTCCCAAGCAGTGCCTTGGAGAATGGAATCTCTGCTGATACTTGTGCACCATCTAGAAAGCAAGCCCAAGAAGTACTAAGAATGATCAAGGCATTGTTACACCACACCACTGGCTGTGCAGATATTCCCTGCTGGGTTGCTGGAAATACAAGGTAAGCTCCATCAACAAGATCTAACACATCAGTGGAAAAAAAGATTATTGGGCAATTCCTAGGTTACAGCCAACTGCTTTAAACCAGAATGTCTTTCCATGCAGCAGTGTAGACTAATTCATCTGAAACTATGTTTTGGGAAGCCAACAAGGAAGAGAATTACCTGCTGAGCCAGTGAGAAAAGGTCCTGATGGAGAGCCAGCACAGCCCTGTAGAAAGCCCCATCATGGGTGTCTCGTGGGATCATGCAGGTGTATTCTTCCATGCTGTCCCACTGCCCTGGAGAGACACAGACACCTCCAGTGACACACCAGCCCTCTCTGCAGGGGAGGAACAGAGCCACACTACAGTGCTGGGGCATCAGAGACTGGGCTGGGAGCTGTGAGGCACTTCTGCTACAGTCAGCCCTCCAACAGCTTGTCTGGGTTCTACAGAGACTGTCTAGCTGTGCACACAGCCACAGCCAAGCAAAAACACAGGCATTGCTCTTCTAGGGAAACTGTTCTCCTGGGTCTTGCATTTCTTGTGGTGAAAATGACATTTCCAGAACATTTGATTTAGTGTCCCACAGAGCAAAGGATGGATTTGTCCTCAGCAAAGGCTGGCAGACAGCAAGTGATTTATAAGCTTCAGTAAATACCTGGCTATCAGCATAACAGATCTTTGCACCATTTATAGATTTCTTCCACTAAAGATTGTCTGCTCAGACACAACCTATCACAATGCTCCACAGATACTGTTCTGGTTTGTAAAGAAGAGTCTGCCACAAGCCTGAGAAATTCTATTAATCTCATTTCAAGTCTGAGCTAAGTCCAATGTAAGTAAAATGGATCAGTTAAACAACTGCTGATCTGCCCAGAGCAATGGGAAAATCTCACTGTTACTTCAGCCCACCTTATGCAAATGCAGGTTTTCCATTAGTGCTGAATGACACTTCATTCCCCAGCATTTGGTCTTTGATTTGGCTGGTTTTCAGAGGTTGTAGCTCTGAGGCAGAACTATCTGTGCAGGCTGCAGGTTGTCACACACACAGCCAGGGATACATTACCTAGACCCCAGGCAGCAGCAGCAGCCATCCTTGCCATCTTAGCTTGGGTTTCATCATTGACCTGTGTCCACTTCTCACAGCACTGCTGGTGGAGCTGCCCCCTGAGAAGAATTCACAATTTCTGATCAGAGAAAAGCTTCTTGAAGAATCCTGTTTTAATAAACCAGCACTTTCTGTCAAGAGGACAACACCAGCCCCATCATTCTTTTTATATAGAGGGGAGAATAAGATTCTCCTCTGGCCAACTCAGACGTGCTGATGGCAAATATCCTGTCACCAGAAAAGAATTTAAAGGCCCTCTCTGCTTTGAAAACACAAATCCAGCCACAAGTTTGTGTTTGTTCCTCAGCAGCAATGTCTATTTTACAAACTCAGCTGTCAACTCCAGTATACAGACAGGGGAAAAAACAAAACAACATTCCCAAGAAAAAAAAAAAACAACAAAACCAAACCACCACCAAACAAGGGATGCTTAAGTTCCTTTGGTCAGTGCAAGGACAGATGATCTGAATAGCTCCTGATAACAAACATTTGGGATAACACATCAGAGAGTGAGCAGGCAATGGATGGAGGAAGATTTATCATGGTAAGATCCCAGAGGGAATCTGAATCCTTCCCAGTAAAGAGGAAGCACTATGATTTTTTATGTTATTTCTTTTAAATCAATTGTGAATGCCCCATTAATCAAACCAGTGACTGTGGGTGCTGCAGTACCTGGATTTCTCAGCCTGGAGACTCTGTAGGAGAGGAACAGCTTCCAGCTGAGAGGGAGCCCAACCTGCCTTCCCTGCTGCCATCCTCTCCTCTTCCAAGAGAGGAGTTGATGAGACAGAGCAGATGGGCTGCCACAGGCAAGAGAGTCATTGTGCCAGCTTCATGGGCCAGGAGAACAAACCAAACCACTAAACCCAAAGCAAGAACCAAGCCAAACCCAGCAACAGCCACCAGTCAGAGATGCTGATCAAGTAGCATGGCTCTTGCAGGCATAACTACACCAGGAGACAAAAGGCTAAGAGTATTCTGGCTGCACTTTCAAACCACCAGAGCAGAGTACTGACAGCAGGGTGCTGCTTTAGCAGTTCTGGGTTAGTGTCATGTTCTGCCAGGCAGCCTCCAGCAGCACACTCAGGCTGAACCCTAGTGAAGAATGTCCACAGGAGTCCAAAGAAAGTCCAAACCATGGACTCCTCAGGATCAGGATCAGGTCTCTAGCCAGTTGCAAGGCAGCAGAGCAGTTTGCAAAGGCACTGCTGACCTGTAAATGCATCTGCAGAGAGCTGGAGGGCAGCTGCACAACAGCAAGCACACAGGGAGGCTGTGACTGCTCCCATCACCACAGCCTGACTAGCTCCAGCAGAAGAAAAGCATCCTCCTGTGGTGTGTTAGTGTCTGACACATGAAGAAGCAGGAGGTTCACAGGAGACACTTCACACACCTACAGTCCAACAGCAGGGGAACCTGTCAGTCCCCACTCCTCAAAAAGAACACTGAGAAATGCTCATGAAGAGGTTCCATTTCCCCACTGACAAAGCTACACCCAGTGGGACTTATCCTCATCTGGAGAGAAAAAGAGCAGAGAAAGGCTGTCAGAATGAGGCTGCTCAAACACCTCTGCTCCTCTAACAGCACAATGACTTTAGTGAGGAGGAATCTCTGTGTGCCACCCTGTGGGTTCACGTCAGGACCCATCAGGGGAGAGCTCCAGTGACATGAAAAGTTCAGGAGGAAGGTGGAACCTGGAGCAAAGCTCCCCTGCCCCTGGGCAGAACTGCACACTCCAGTGCACAGGGTGCCTTCTCCAATTAACTTCTTTGGATTGAGCAGGGAGGAAAACAGAAGCCCTCAGTGAACTAGTGAGCTGTAATCACCACCAGCCCACCCTCTCCCAACCACATGTTGACAACACACACAAGACAGGCTTTGGAATACCATGTGAACACAAGGGCAATGCTGAAGAAATGCTAAAATAGAGTCATAATGAAAAACTCAGCCAGCTACAAGGTGGGTAAAAGGGTTTTAAGGTGGGAGTAATTCACCTGACAAACTTACACCCAGGTGACTACTGGGAAGCAGAATTTCACACCAGTTGTGCACAAGACCTTGCATTCTGCATAGGGAAAGGTCTGACTACAAATAAACACAGACAGTTCTCATGTTTCAATCAGAGTTTAAAAAGGAAGGGCACAACAAGCTCCTTTTATGATATATTTCTAACAACTGGTGCCCAGTTAGTGCTTCCTGAGGGATCTCCTCTATTTGCAGTGCCTGGCCCTGTCACAAATGGAGCTGATCTATCATAAGACTGGAGTTTCTCTTTCAGAGACACCTTAACTGGTCACATGGTCCATCCCAAAAGGTGTAGAAATCTTATTACCAATTCTCCCTTCAGTGAGCAAAGGAAGAAGTCACTGGAAACACTCCAACTATTAAGTAAGCAGCAGTAAATAGGAATTCAGGAAAAAAAAAAAATGTCACCTGGATGACAGCATCCAGAGAAGAGAGGCACCATTTTCCTCTCTTACCATTCACCAAGTGCTTCCAAGCAACGCATCCTTCCCAGCATCAGCTCAGGATCATCCTTGTTTGTGTCCATCTTCTTGTCATAGGCCACCAGAGCATCCTCCCACTCATGAAGCTTTTCATACCAAGTAGCTTGAATTTCCTAAGGGAGGGAAGGGGAAAAAAAATCAGTATCAACAGAGGAATGAATATTCAGCATTCTGTATTAACTACTGCAGCTTCTGCTGAGCCACGTTGTGTCTCCTGTGGTCACCTGGCTTTCAGTCCAAATATCCTCCTGGAGTTCTGTGATGCAGACAAAAGAGCCTTTAGTATGAAAACAGCAATCCTGGCTATTGCTCAGTCTGCACAGAAATGGAGTCAGGTTTCCCAGAGAGGCCAATCCAACATCACTCTCCTCAGTGCCACTGAGCTGCTAGTTCTGCAGCTTGGGCTTTTCTTTAGGGAGAGGTGGAATGGGGAAAAAAGGGTGAAACTATAAAATATTCCACTTCCCATTGTTGCACGTTTGAATTTAAACTAAACCAAGAGTTCTGAGTTCAGGGGAAAAAGGACAAAACCAGACCCAACAAGCACACTGGGCCTGGCTGCTGCTGGACCACTTGTTGCTACAGCAAGGTGTGGGATGCTGGGGTCTAATCAGAGCTCTCCCAAGGGAAGGCTGGATTTGGAGCAGAGAACCAAGCAGTGATCCCCATCAGCTGCACAAACTTCAGTCTCTGTTTCAAAAGTTTGGTTTCTAATTTTCAAGAAATAAAATGCCTGAGTGTTTTTTCCATGTTCATCACTGCCAATGTTTTTCTGCTCAGTCCTCTGGCAGCTCAAGTCCTGACACAGGCTGCAGAGGAGATGCTTTGCCCAGCCCTGTGGGCAGGATCAGCAGAGCCAGGCTCTGTAGGCCAGGACTGCCACTAAGATGTTTATGCACCAGCCCTTTAACTTCTCAGCTCAGTCATCATATTTCAAGTAAGCTCCCAAAAGTGGAGCTCACAGCTCCTCTTCATTTCTTTTCACTGCCCATTCTGGCAAATTCTGTGTTTTGAGCTGCTCAAGAGTGAGGTCAGGATTGAGAAACTCAGAGCTTTGCTCAATCCACCCAAGGAATCCTAAGAAGCTGGGAAGATGTTCTCTGTGCTTCTCCCAGACTTCTCTTCCCACCTGGCTCAAACCCACACAATCCCACTGCACAGGTTTTTTGTGCTTAGACCCCTTCCCACTTTCTAGGGGTTCCTAATGGAGGCTGGTTCACTGTGCTCCCAGGGTGCCTTCCTTCTCCCAGCCACCCTACAGCACTGCAAGCATCATCACTGCAAGATCAGCTTTATAACAGAGCACAATTGGCAGGAAGGCCAAAAAAACCCTTGTAACACCATCAAACACACAAAACAACCCTCCCTAGAAGACCCAGCAAAACAAAAGACACGAAGAAGAGAGTCTTCAGCTGGACTCACCAGCTCCCCAAAGTGCTTCATGGCATATTCCAGCACCCCAGCAGCTGCTTCTGGCTGTTGCAGTTTATTGTTGATGCTGAAAAGGTGAGAAAGACCATTTAACAGTTGGCAATGGTGAGAGGCTGATGTGAGCTTCTGCTTCAGCACCACACTCTGTCATTTGGAGATACCAATGGGACACTCTCCTTTTTGTTTGAACCTTTCAAGTTAATTATTAGAGGGCATGAGACACAGGGTGACAAGATATTAGCAGAACAACAGGTGCACACATGTTCCCTGCAGGTTTTCTCAAGCCTTGGTACACAGAGCAGTGATGGCAGAGGAGTGTCAGTGCTTTAAAAAAACCCCACAACTCCCTGAAAACAAAATAATCAGAGGTTTTTAACAGGAAACAATCTACATTATTAATAGAGTTGACCAGTATCACCAGGAACACACCCAAAAGCTTGCAACCCCACTTCCAGGTTCATGTTCTACAGAGAGCCCCTGTCCTGGCACTATCTGCTGTTCTGCTTCTGTTGGTTTTCAACTTGATCAGCAAGAGACAAGGAAAACTAGAGCATTCAAGGGATGTGTTCCTGGGTGACTTGGTCTAGGTGCCCCTGCTCTGGCAGGGGGTTGGACTAGATGATCTTCTAGCTCCCTTCCAACCCCTGACACTCTGTGAGTGCTCTAAGTAGGCAAAAGAGGGAAATTTTTCCAACGAGGGCTCTATTTCTTCTGTCTGCAGAAACTTCCCACCCTGACAACTAAAGAACTGAGCTCCCAGACACACTCTAGCTCTGAGTGTCCCACACTTGGAAAATGAAGTGAGATACTCTTAGAAATCAGCCCTCAGCAAGGCTGGAACTCATTCAGAAAGCACCATAATCCCAGGTGAAGAAGCCAGGCACCCACAGATGGGAAGTGCACCCCTGGCTTTGCCAGCAAGGCAGCCAGGGAACATCCTACCTCCCAGGAGCCAGCAGTGCCTCATAAACCTGATAAATGGCTGTCACATTTCATATCCTGATGATTTACAGAGCCACTGGCAGACATCACTTCCAGCATGTCAGACAGTTAATTACTTGCAACTTATCTTTCTTGTCAAGCCTCCTGCCAGGACGGGCCGTTATCTTTTATTCCTTGACAATTAGCACTGCTCTTTTGCTGCTGTTTCCTGCTGCACTCAATTACTCTTCCTTTTTGTTGGTTTTTTTTTTAATGGTTTGTAATATCTTAGCTGTCCAAAGGAGAATTCAGTGTTTCAAAGCTCTCTATGTCCAGCTTGAAGCAAAGGAAGAGAAGGACTTTGATTTAAAAGACTACATAGCAGTAGCTGTAACACAGCATTGTAATCATGAATTACTCTCTGTAGCAAATGATTCAGCCCACACAGGGAGCAAGGATGGGCAATTCTGGGGACTAGGATAAGGCACCAACTGGGAAATCTCCTGTCAGCTGTTTCATGTTTTGATGCACCACATTAAAATAGTGCATACACAAAATACAGGGGGGGAGCAACAGCATTCCCTGCTTTGGTACAACCAGACCCACACCCAGAGAAGTCCAGCTGGCAGGAGGGGCACACAAATCCCATCCTGGGATGCATTAGAAGTGTGGCCAGCAGAGCAAGGGAGGTTCTTCTCTCCCTCTACTCTGCACTGGTGAGACCCCACCTGGAATCCTGTGCCTGTGTGGGCACCCCAGTTCAAGAAAGACAGAGATTTACTGGAGAGAGTCCAGTACAGGGCACCAAGATGCTGAAGGGAGTGGAGATCTCCCTGCTGAGGAGAGGCTGAGAGAGCTGGGGCTCTTTAGCCT
>JAOEGS010022961.1:25058-41334 GCA_025447755.1 Corythornis vintsioides
GGTCTAGGTGCCCCTGCTCTGGCAGGGGGGTTGGACTAGATGATCTTCTAGCTCCCTTCCAACCCCTGACATTGTGATCCCTGCCAAGCAAGGCCTCTGGGGCACAAGGGGTTTTATTCATGTGGCTGAACACTCACTATCCTACTTCTTCAGAGTAACTCAACTTTGCATTGTTTGGCCACTCAGTTCTGCAGTTTTGTGTGCAGATTAAGTTCTGATTCTAGATTTTGGAGGGTTTTTTTCTTTTGTTTTGATTTCTGCTGCTTCTCCTCTGCCAGATTCAGGGTGCTGTGAGTACTGCAGTGCAGTGACAGCTCCCCAGCAGGAACATTACCCCAGCTGTGCCTCCAACATACCCCAACCATCTGCATCCACCTTCTCTGAGAGGCAGCCTGCAGCCTGTACTTCTCTTGGAAAACCATTTCCATGTGGAGTCCTGCCACTGCATTCAAAAGAGAGCTTTAGAAATGACAGCTCTCTGTGCTCTCCTCCCCAGGGCACTGCCCCCTCCCTGCCACCCAGCACCTGGGCAGAGACTCTGACACCTTCCAGCAGTGCTGGGGAGGGCTCTGCAGTGGGTTCAGCTCTGTGCTGGAGCCCAGGCAGAGTGACCAACTCGACAGAAAAGCATCCAGGCACCCAGAAGAGGCCTTGAAGGGCTAATTCCAGCCAGGCAGGGTTCCCAGGGGGTTTTTGTGCCAGCCTTGCTGCTGGGAAGCAGGGCAGTTCACTGGATGAGAACAGGGGGATAGATTTCTCCTTGCATCTGCAAAAAGACAGCTACAAAATCTTTCTGGATTAGAGGAGAAGGAGGGAAAACATCTCTCAAGACAGAACCAATGCAGCTGGCTAACTCAGCAGGCAATAAACCTTATGGGGTTGGTGTCCCTGCAGCTGCTCCTGACTCAGGATAATGTGAAGTTGCTATTAAGGAGAAGATCAGTTCTCTGCATCCCCTGAACACATTCATCTGGTCACTGCAGAAGGCAGAAAGAAGCCCCCACTCCCAGCTGCTTTACTGAAGGACTCAGCAGCCTGGCAGGGGAGACAACCCCTGTCTGGGCAGGTGGCAGTTGGTAGGTAGAGCTTGGGCAGATCAGAGATGATCTTTCAGGAAAAGCCTAAGTATTCATCTCTGCTGCCTGGCAGGGTCTGGCAGAGACTTCCAGAATTGCTGCTCAAGTAAAACATTTCCAAATGATGTATTTGAAATGCCACATGTACATACACAGCACCTCCTGAAACTGTTTCAATCCAGAGCTGTCCTCCTTGGCAAACTCCCCCAGACAAAAATCTTGGCCTGAAGTCTTCACTCTTTGACTTTCTTGGTGGGGAAATGTTTCATGAACCTGCTGTTTCATTATGAAGACATCAAATGAAAATGGTTTACATATGCAAAGGACTAAAATGCAGCACACTGAGCTAGCACCACAAAAAAAGAGCACTATTGAAGAGAAATAGACTCCTGCTGCTTGTGTATTATAAAGGATATTTAAACAGAAACCAGATAGGGGAATGAAAAACAACTTTAGTGTCTTCAGCAGGCAGAGCACTCGGATGATGGGCTCTCCTCCTCCACAAACCTCAAATGTTTACTAGAAATAATCTCTTTTATAAAAGACCTGGGAGCTTTCCAGTCTTCCCTTATCTTTGAGGGTCTCTAACAATATTCTTTGTCCCTCAAAAGATATTAAATTTGCAATAACTCAGAAGTAAAAGACGGAACCCTTCTTGCTCTTCCCATCAAAAACTGAATTAACTGAGCCTGTCTGTGAGGGAACACACACACTGCCTAGTGCCAGAAAGCATCTCAAGGCTTGGTAGAGAAACCTTATTTTGGCAATAAAGCAGCTTGTGTGCAAAGCCAGGACAAGAAGCCAAACTCTTTTAAATCCTCCCCAGGTTTGTTTCAAAAGCTCCTCTCTGTGACAGATTTTTCTCAACCCAAGTCATGCTTGTTTTCTCTCCTGAAGTGCTGAGAACTTGCTTCTGGGATTAGGTGTGGAAGGCACTGCTACTTTGGGGAACAGATAATCCTCTGGCACAAGGAGCTGGCTTTGCTGGACAGTTTCCCCACTTTCTTTGGGTTCAGGCATCCCTGAGTCCTTGATTCAAACAACCCACTGCCCCCCAAACAGCTCCCAAACCTGCTGCATTTCCATCTCACCACCAAAAACTCCTCCTGTGCTGGGAACAAACAGGGTTGAAAAAATGAGCAGCAGCAAAGAGCTGCTTTTGATCAATAGCTGGGATGATTGGCTGCTTACAGGCCAGAGTAGCAACCCTTCAGCTCTTCCACAGGCATTAAAATTGGCCCTCTTCCCAATACTGGTATCAATGTTTGGAAATTCAATAAAAACACCAGCTCGGAAAGGAAAAGGAGTGAAAACCATTACAAGAAAACCCAGAGCTTGCCCTGCTGCTCAGGTTGCAAAAGGTTTTCTCTCCCCTATTCTTTATTTAACCCATTCAAACAAAGCAGAGAAGAAACAAAAATGCCAAGGAAGATATTTAGGAAAAAAAAAAAAAAAAAAAAAAAGAAAAGGAAAAAAACCCCAACAAAACAAAACCCCCAAACTGGGTGGAAGACAGAGCCAGAGTCTTTGTGTTTTAGTTACACAAAGGACTGATTAAATAGAGAAATCTCTAATTATTGTGGGCAGGATCAGTGTTTATTCATCCCCCAGCCCTGCTCCTCTAGAACTCCAGAGACCCACAGCAGCTTTACCATTCCTTGCAGTAGACAACAATTCCATTTGAATTTAGTTGGGATTTAGTAATCCCTGTAAAGCCCCAGCAGAGTTAAAACATTTAGGAGCATCCCCAAAGCCAGTGGTGAAGTTTCCCTCTTCCTGGGAGGGGAGATTGGTATTTCCCTGAGCTCTGCCCCTCTGCAATCCCGGGATCAGCCCCTTTGCATCCCGGCGAGCAGCAGGAATGTGGGATGTGGAGCCTGCCCAAAGCCTCTCCAGGGCTCTGCAGTGACTGGCTGCTAAATAAACAGCCCCGGGGCACTGAGCTTTTCTACTTGTCTCAGCTCCACAGCCACCTGCCAGAACAGCTTCCCAGACCTGGGATTTAATCCAGCCCTCCAGGGCCACGAGAGCTCTGGTTCTAATCGAGTAATACTAATACACTTGACTTTGGTAACATCCAGCACCCTACTGCAACCCTGCTGAGATCAGGTCTACCAGCCACCTCTGTCAGCAGTCAGACAGGATTTGCCTCATGTCTTGGACTTGAGGATCTCCTCTTTTTAGCTACCATGTACCATGGAGTATTTCCATGTGCTGAATATCAGAGAAGAAAATGAGAGCAATGGATTTCAGACTAAATGGTACTTGAGCTCTCTGCTGGCACTGGGAGAAAGGAAAAAAATAGGATGCAGGACTCAATCAGTAACTGTTCTCTCCCTAGCTATGCCCAAAACTCTGCCCAAACTAGAGCAGCATGCTGAACTGAGGTTGTGAAGTGCACACCAGTGCTCAGTCTGGCAGTGACCAGTATCAGCAGCTACTGCTGCTTCAGTTCTCTGCAGCAGGGCAAGATTCATCTTTCAAATACTCATAAAGAAATCAAATTCCATTAAGGCCAAAACCTCTGCCAAGAGAGATCTGTGTGCCCAAATCTCTCTTAATGCTTCCTCAAAAGTAATGACAGAGGGAGGATTTCTGCTCTTCTCCATTCCTGCACGCTGCCTGTTGTCACAGAACAAAGTGAAAGGGAAAAAAGCAGCATTATCTCTGCTTTAAAACCCATAAATATGGAAAAGAAAGATGGCTTGCATTAGGATACAAATGGGAGGCTGAGCCCAGAATAAATTTGCAAGGAGAGACTCCAGTTTAGAGGGGGTTCTGAGGCCCTTCTGTACTGTTCCATAACATCTGTGTGCAAGAGTCTGGCCGAGTCTTGGATCCTACCAAAGGCTGTTCCAAGAGGAATGCACAGATCTGCAAGTGGCTCCTCTCTGCCACATCTGCCACCCCGTGTGAAACAGAGACTGTACAAGACAGAGGGTTACTGAGAGCAGCAGTGGTTGAAGTCCCATGCAGCAGGATGGGGGTGTTACAGGGTGTTTCTGGGGTGGAGAAGCCAGACTCTGGCCTGTCCTACTCTTTGTTCCAACTTCGACAAAAACATGTTTCTCATCACAGGAAGCCTGAGAAGAATTTGCCCCTGGGAATGACAGAAGCTCCAGCTGGAAGAGGGCTCAGACAGGATTAGAGGCAGAACAAAAAGGTCAGGCTTTCATCTGTATGCAGTGGCACTTTCTGGTCTGAAGTATAAAAAGCAATTTTGCTATGGAAGGTTTCTGGAATGTCCATGACAAAAATGTGACTGAAGCCTACGGTCTGCTCTGGAGGTAGCCTTGGGATTTTAATCACATTGGACTTGCAGATCTCTGCCAGTATCTCAGGTCACCCGTAGCACACAGTAGCCTCACCCACTGGGACTACAGACTGAACACAGGTTTCTGACTGAACACAGAAACACCCACAACTCCTGCTGCCTCCTCTGGCAATTCTGACCTCTGAAATACCCCCTCTTCCTTCTCTGGGAAAGCTGCTCATGAAATAGTTGTATTTCTCCAGTGCTTTGATGCATTCATCTTCCCAAACCTTGGCACCCCATGGGGTCTCTCCCCTATTGTCCTGCAGAAAAACAACCAGCCAGCTGAGATGCAAACAGCACCCAGCAACAAGTGTAACAAAGATGAGGTGGATGAGAAGCCACAAGAAATTGTGCTTCCTATTTCTGAAGTGGATGTCAGACAGCAAGGCTTTTCTAATCTTTTCTAATGAAGCAGAAATCCTGTAGCCACTTTGGATCAGCAGAGAAGTCCAGATGGGGTGGCTTTGTCCCAGTTTGGGCTGTCTCAGTTTGCCTTGTAGAAGGAGCTAAATGAGTTTTCTTCTGTCTTCTTGGACACTGAGATCCTTTCAGGGCATTTTCCCCAGAAGCAGCAGCCACATGAGCCATTTTCACCCCAATTTGCACCTTAGCTTTGCCTTGTACCACACTCAAACTCTGCAGGAGGATGCAAGAAGCCACATGTTGGGTGATTAGAGAGCAGCTGCTCTCTGGAGAATCCGGAGGGAGAGTTGCAAACCTTGTGCACAAGCTGCTGACCAGCTCTGCAGGGGGATCCAACAGCCATTTCTGAACTCTTCAAAGGTAGAAAAGAAGAAACTGGCAGTTGCTACCTCAGCCTCTTGTCCTCTGAGTGTCTACAGATTTAAGGAGGAAATCTACTTTTTAGGTAACTGTGGCCACTTTAATTACCCAGAGATTTTCCTCTCAAAGCCCTGCTGATAAACTGGCCTCCATAATACTGGAGGTAGACAAATCACAGAGACATCAGTGTGCAGAAAAAGGAGGATGAGATGCTGAACTGGTCAATTTACTGCAATATTATCAACAGTAAGAAATGCTGCAAGCACAGTTATCCCCTCCAGCCTCTGGGGAACTCAGCAGTAGGAGCTGTTGCAGTTGGGGCTGCCTGCTGGGGACTCACCTCACTTCAGCTGTTACAAACTCATCCTCTTTGGACAGCCCTGCACATTCTGGACCTCCACTACTCTTATGTTACTGGAGTGCCAGAACTGTTCACCAGGACAATCCAACAGGCACTCAGTGTTGTGAACACCCCTCATTTCCTAGCCTCCTCCCACACCCCTTCAAGCAGAGCTGAGCAAAGTCTCTCCTGCTGCCCCAGACTTTTCTTGGCTGAAACCTGTTCCAACTTCACCCTGTAAACACTTGATAACGAACTGGGAGGGGCCACAAAGCTCTTCACGGGGGTGGAGGTAAACAGAAAAGTAGTATTTAAGATGCTTTGAGACAGATTCTCAAGTCCATAGACTCTGACAGGAGGGATCTGGAGAGGGGAGAGAGAAAAAAAAGCAAAAAAAAAGCAAAAAAAAAAAGCAGCAACTTCTTCAGGCTCCACCTCTGGAGAGTCAGTTCATTGGAAGAAAACAAGGTACCAGTCTGCTGCAGCCCTTGCAGAAAGTTCCATACCTAACCCAGCTGCACTCAGCCCGCAGCCAGCTGGAGGCTTTGTGCTGCTGTAAGCAGAAATGCCAGCAAGAGCCAGTGCCCAGCTGGCCTGGCTCTGCATCGTCACCGTGTCCGTGGCCGTCTGCCCGGCTCTGCCCCACAGGCCCCCCAAGAGGAGAACCGTCGGCGGCAACGCGGCCCCCAAGGTGCCCGCCTGCTGCCAGGAGGTCAGGGAGCTGCAGCTGCAGGTGGCCAACCTGAGCAGGATGCTGCAGGAGCTGAGCAAGAAGCAGGAGGGCGACTGGGTGAACGTGGTGATGCAGGTGATGGAGCTGGAAGGCAGCGCCAGGCAGATGGAGTCCCGCCTGCTGGACGCCGAGAGCAAGTACTCGGAGATCAACAACCAGATCGACATCATCCAGCTGCAGGCGGCTCAGACGGTCACCCAGACGGCGGCTGGTAAGGAGGGAGGCTCCAGGCTGCCCTGGGAGAGCAGGGAGCTAAGGGGCTGGCTCTGGACACCAGGCTGTGCTGCCCGTGGGGATAAGCAGCAGGCGTTTGAACGGGCAGGGCAGCCCGGGCTCCTCAGCACATCCAGCTGTGTTTGGGGGCTGGATGTCTGTTCTCAGGAAGGGGGAACAGAGCAGGTCACTGTAGATATTATCCCCAGTTCCCTGCTCACTGCTGAGCACTACAGTCCCAATCCAAAGAGCAAGGGAGCTGGCTCTGGCAGGGAATGGCTGTGGCAGGAACAACCTCCGAGTTCACTAGGAGTGGGTAAAACTATTGCAAATGCTCTCCAGGCATTACTGGGGATCTACAGTTGTCTGTCTCCGAGCCCCAGTAACAGTGATCCTGTAATGAAGCAGAGTTCTCAAAGCTATAAGGTAGATTCCTGTGTGACTTGGTCTGGGTGACCCTGCTCCGGCAGGGGGGTTGGACTAGATGATCTAAGTCCCTTCCAACCCCTGACACTGTGATTCTGTGATACTGCAAGATGCAAAGTGTTACCTAAGCCCAGACAGAGCACTACAGTGTTTCAAACTCTCTCTTCCCCGAGGGAAAGTTTCACTGCCCAGTGATTGCCCAGGCCTATACTAAACATGGAATGCAGGTGCACTTTGTAGGTCAGCTACCTGTAAAGCCACTGGAGAAGAAAGTGTCCTTTTTGTTCACTGTTCTCTTAAAATGAAATTCACTGCAACAAGGTTAAAACTTCTTTAAAGCAACTGCTGCTGCCTTTGATGTCTGGGTTTGCCCAACTCCCTTTGGATTGGTTTGGTTTGTTTTTACAATGCAAAGTTAAAACTTTTCAGTGTATTTACTAAATAATTCTTAGAAAGTTCCCCTTGGCTGGTTTTGACACAGCAGCAGATCTATAACAAAAATTCTATCAGAACAAATCTGGAGCTGTAGTAAGTTTGCAGACAATACAGGGACACAGAAGAAACTGGCTCAGAAGGTGTTTGAAACAAACATGTCTCAGCTCACCAGGTGAGAGACATTTAGACTGGGCTACACTGAGAACTGTCAGAATGGACAAAGCAATGTATTTATGTCTAAAGCAACATATCTGTGTCTGTCTCTAGCTATCCCATACCCATCTCTGTAGGGCCCATAACTGCAGGCCTAGCTGATTCATAGATATTAGGGGTTGGAAGGGAGCTAGAAGATCATCTAGTCCAACCCCCCTGTCAGAGCAGGATCACCTAGACCAAGTCACCCAGGAACAGATCCAGGCGGGTCTTAAGTGTCTCCAGTGATCTTTAGGTAAGGCTCTGTGCTTTGGGGAGAGGACACCAAATGTGCACCTCTCTGCCTTCTGGCTCAGATGCCCATGGTGGCAGTGGGAAGAGAAAGCAGAAATGGCTCTATGGATAGGAGAGGTAAAAAAAACAAAACAAAACCAAACCAAACCATCAAAGAATCCCAGTGCTGCCAGCTCTTTTCCAGTGCACACATTGATCAAAACAAAACCACTGCAGGGAGACTTTAGATCTGTGGAAAGTCTTCATTTTAACTGCTCCCCGCATTCCAAACTAAGCCTTGCAGAAAGCCCACGAAGAGGGGAGTTGTTCTGGCTGTTCAGGTTCTGACTTCTGTTTCCAATTTAAGTAGATGCTGTCTACGACTGCTCATCACTTTACCAGAGGAACTACAGGATCTCTGGTGTTTACAAGCTGCCTCCTGATGAATTTCTGGGGAGCCCAGATCTGGAGGTGAGGAGGTCAAGTACAAACTGTACATTACTTGTCTTTTCAAATGTAATCAAAAATTATTTCTCTACCACAGAGATGAAAAGAACACGAGTGAAAAAAAATGAGCTTTTCAAAAGCACATTTTCCTGAGTATGGTGCCCTGCACTTTGAGTCAGCATCTTTATGCAGGCAGACTTCAGGGAAGGAAAGGGAGTGCAACTAAGAGGGGAGATCAGAAAAGTGGTTCATTTAATAATAAAATAGCAAAACAGAAATATCTTCAAGTTGTGAAATCTGGAACAATGTCTTGTACAGTGTCCAGAGAACTGAAACTCCTCAAGCCTACTGAGGAATAAGCAGTGTCTTCTTTCCTGCTCCAGGTGTTCTGTGACATGGAGACAGATGGTGGTGGCTGGACAATCATCCAGAGACGTAAAGTTGGGCTGACATCTTTCAACAGGGACTGGAAACAATACAGGGATGGCTTTGGCAACATCAGGGGGGATTTCTGGCTGGGCAATGAGAACATCTACCGGCTGTCCCGGCGCCCCACCGTCCTGCGAGTGGAGCTGGAGGTAAGGAACAGGCTCCTCACTCCAGTACCTAAAGCTTTTTAATTGGTACAAAGTGATTCTCTAGTAGATAAGGCTTGGAAACATGATGCTGTGCTCTGCAAAGTTCCTTTACCTTAACAGGTTAAGTTTCTGCAGCCTGAGACAGAACAAAAGCTGATGAAAAATCTAAGACTGAAACAAGAGGCTGAAGATGAGCCAGGAGGCCCAGAAAGCCAGTGGCATCCTGGCCTGGATTAGAATTAGTGTGAGCAGCAGCAGGAGGGAGGGGATTGTCTCCCTGTACTGGGCACTGGAGAGGCCACAGCTGGAGGGTTGTGTCCAGTTTTGGGCACCTGAATCCAAGAGAGATCTTGAGGTGCTGGAGCGAGTGCAGAGGAGGCAACAGAGCTGGGGAATGGTCTGGAGAACAAATCTTGAGAGATTGAAGGAGCTGGGACTGGTTACTGTGAGGAAGAGGAGGCTGAGGGGAGCCCTCATCACTCTACAGCTCCCTGAAAGGACATTGTAGAGAGGCTGGTGCTGGGCTCTGCTCACAGGTCATTGGTGACAGAACAAGAGAGGCTGGCTTCCAGCTGCAGCAGGGGAGGTTTAGACTGGGAATTAAGGAAATATTTTTCCCTGAAAGAGTGGTCAGACACTGGGACAGGCCGTCCAGGAAGGTGTTTGAGTCACCATCCCTGGAAGTGTTTAAGGGTCGTTTGGAGGTGGTTTTGAGGGACATCATTCAGGGGAGAAGTTTGTGGAGTAGAACCGATGGTTACACTGGATAAGCACAGCTGGGGAGTCTCTCCATAACCCTCCTTCTGCGGCAGGACTGGGAAGGGAACACCCGCTACGCTGAGTACAGGCAGTTCACCCTGAGCAACGAGCTGAACAGCTACCGGCTGTTCGTGGGCAACTACAGCGGCACCACAGGCCGCGACTCCCTGCGCTACCACAACAACACGGCCTTCAGCACGAAGGACAAGGACAACGACAAGTGTGTGGATGACTGCGCCCAGTTCCGGAAAGGTAAAGCACTGGCAACAGCCTCCCCGCCCAGAAGCTGCCTGGGCTCCTGCTGGAGAGCCCAAGAGTCCCTGTGAACTGGTGGATCCAAGGGGGAGGGGGCGATGCTGGAACGCCAGCTGGTGCTGTGGGGAAGGTGGCAGCCCAAGGTGGGGCACCCGGAGGGAAGCTGCACGTTGTGGGTGCTCTCCGTGGGGTTTAGTGTTTGCTCTCACACACACCCCCTTATCCACCCCCAACCCTGCCAGCCTCTCAGCTGCTGCTGCAGTTCAGTTAGCCAGCTATGAGGTTGGGTTGTTGATTTGGGGTTTTGTGGTGGGTTTTTTGTTTGTTCTCTTCTGTTCTGTTGGTTTTGGTTTTAAACACTTTTAGAGTTTCAAGTCCTAGCATTAGGGAGTTCTAATGATTCTCCATTGTTACTCCACACACACCTCAAGGTTCAGCCTGAATTCTGGTCACTATGCTCACTCTACATTAACACTGCACTCTTAATCCAATTTATTATCATTATATGAGGTCTGTCACAAATACCATTGTCTTCACTGCATCCTGCTCTTCAATTTACATTTCCTCCTTGTGTCCCCACCTGACATGCAAATGAAATGGCTGGTATCAGTCTCACCACCAGTGCAGCTTACCTGCAGAGTCCAGAAAGCTTATGAGCACCTTAGAGATGTCCAAACTAAGAACCCAAAGTCCTTTCTTATGCTAATTCTCAGAGACATAAACAAGGAAACACTTTAAGAATAAGGAAGGAAGAAGTTCTTTACCTTGAGGGTGGTGGAGCAGTGGAATAGGCTCCCCAGGGAGGTGGTTGAGGCACCATCTCTGGAAATATTCCAGGTGAGGTTGGCCAAGGCTCTGAGCAACCTGGTCTAGTTGAGGGTGTCCCTGCTCACTGCAAGGGGGCTGGACTAGATGACCTTTGGAGGTCCCTTCCAGCCCTAAACATTCTATGATAAGTAACTAAAAGAAACCTACAGGATTAAGTTGACTCTGGAAGTGTAAAGTGTAAGTATTTAGTCTTAATTTTGGAGTTTATCAGCAATCCCAGCTATTATGGCCATAAACTCCAGGGTTTATGATCAGATACGATCAGATCATCAGCTGCCTTCCAGCCAGAGAGAGCAGTAATTAAGAACACAAAGCATACCTGTTTCAAATAAAAGAGCTGATGAGAAACCTGTTCACTTGCTTTCTGGGAAGGTGGCTACTGGTACAACTGCTGCACGGACTCCAACCTGAACGGGGTGTACTACCGCCGAGGGGAGCACACCAAGAACATGGATGGCATCACCTGGTACGGCTGGCACGGGTCAACCTACTCCCTGAAGAGAGTGGAGATGAAGATCCGCCCCGAGGATTTCAGCCCCTAGAGGGGAGCAGGGTTTGTCTGCACAGCCACACGATGCCACTGCAGGATGGTGGGCGACGGACAGCTCATGATCAGCCAAGTAATCGTTCATCTGCTATGTGCACCAGCTACACCCTGGCTGGGTACGTACCCAGAGGCACCCTATGCCCCTGCCACAGCCACTAGTGTTACCAGGGCTCAACGTTATCTCCTTCTCTTCAGCTCTTTCCAAAGGGAAAAAATACTGAGTTGGAACAGGTTAGAACAGAATGCACTTAGAGCACCTTCAGAAAGCCTCCTGGTGTGTGTTCACCAGCACTGGGACTAGGTGGTTGCCTTTAACCAGCCAGGCAGGAGAGAAAAAAAATCTCCCAGGGCTAGAGTAAGCATTGCTGAGGAACTCCTTCCCAGAGGGGCTAAAATGCCAGCAGGGCCATCCTCATCCTCAGAGGGATCGATTGGAATGCACCCCATGCACCTTTTTTTTTTTTTTTTAAGTGAATAGTCAGTGCCCTACATTCCCACAGAGGAAAAATAATGAAGCTCCAAAGTTTTGGATCAATGATCATTGCCCAGGTTCTCTCCTGACGTTTTACTGCCACCTCCTGCTGTTGCCTCCAAGTCCCCACAGAGGGCTGTACTCAGCAGTCACCCTGGAGGAAGGATTTGTGATGATTATTCCTATCCACAAACCACACACAGGCTGATAGACTAGAAAGCAACTTCCTGGGCTGCCACAAAATGATGTTCAGGTTAGAACGTGTTCTATAGGTCAGTATGACTAAGACAGCAGGCTACCAAAAAAAAATCCACACCCAGACAGAAAACAACTCTGACATTTCAAACCACTGTATCCATGGGCAACACACTAGGACACACCAGAGAACCTGTAAGTACAGAAGTTATTCCAAGAGAAGGGGCTGCTTCCTACCACATGATGCTGAGGAACAGTACAACCTGCTCTGAAGACTACCCCAGTTACAAGTTCCCCAAAGATATCATCACAGCTCAGTATGTTTCTCCCTTACATAACACAGTGTTAAAAATAACAATGAAAAAAAAAAAAGACTCCTCCTGTAGCCACACTGCTGTTTGAATATGTTGGAAAAGACAGTTATAGTTAATATATCTATTTTTATTCACCTTAAAGAGAGTTTGAATCTAATTTAAATTGTTCAGTCTTGTGTGAAATGGGAGCTCAAGGTGCCTTGGGAATTGCCATGCATATGTTTGACTGTTCATACTGTACATTTCAACTGTGTGGAATTAGAGTTGGAACTATTTTAACTGTGGTCTGCAATATGAATTTTTAAAGGTTTCTAAACTTTTTCATTTCTAATAAAATGTCTTTCATTTTTAATCCTGCTTTGCTTCAAGTCTTTGCACCTTCACTTGCTTTTTGATACACAAAGAAATAGCTGCATAAGTAACTGAGTTCAAGAAAGGGAACACAATGAACTCTATTTTTCTCAGAAAAACAAAAGGAGGACAAATTATGGAAGAATAGAGGAGGAAAACCAGGAAAGCACAAGTCCAAGGAATAAGAAGGGTTGAAAAAAAAAAAAAAATCACTGCTGACAAAGCTCAGGAAACAATATACTTGTTATAACATGTTCTATTTGATATAGGAAGAATAAGACCTACTTAAGATGAGCAGAAATTGATGGAAAAATTAAGAACATCACCTATCCCAGCTTATTTATATAGAGCTGTAGAAATCTCTCTCATTCTACAGCTACTCTGAGACCCATATTGAGCCTGAAAGGTGAGAGGGAAAACTCAGAGGACTCCACATTTTCCTGCACAACTTCTCCAGGCTTCTAGTACAATTCTAACCCCTAATAGAAGGGTAGAGCTCAGCAGCTAGGAGTGTACTGGGGGGGGGGGGGGCTGCTGGAGGAGCAGAAATCCCACCAGTGGTGGTCCTACCTGATCAGAGACTCCAGAATGGCTGGGGTGGGGCCCTTCTGAAATTCCAGCTCCTTGTAGTGGAGGGCCTTGGCATAGGCTCGGCACTTGGCAGCTCTTTCCCCAAGCAGGACAATGCCATTGTCATCTCTCAGGGGCAGGGGACCCTGGGTAGAAGCAGGTACAGAAAAAGCAGGGTGAGTGGAAAGATGCAAGCACATGGGAGCTCCTCAGCTCTTCCCACAGGCAGCAGCAGCAAAGAGCTGCCTAACAGCATCTCTACCTTGTCACTGTGTTCCATGAACTCTGCCAAGTTCAGCAGAGTCTGAGTGACCTCTGCAATGTCCTGAGAAGTCAGGGCCAGTTCAATGCTTCGGATCAGCTCATCCTGCTGGTCCTCATTCAGTTCAGACCAGCAGGAAACAAAAGCAGCATTGAAGAGATCTCTGAGGAGGAAACCAAATGAGAGGTGAGGATTCATTATTCATCAGTGACAGGGGACTCATTCAGACACAGCTACCATTTCTGTGTCTAGCTGCAACAGGGATTAGCTTTTATGAAGCCAACTTCTGTATCAGATACTTAGTGAAACCTACATTTTAAAAATATACAATAGGATGAGATACTAAAAGAGTAGAAATGTTATGCTATCAGATTCTAGCAAGTATTTTAGACTAAAAGAAATTCTTCATAGCAACAAGGATGCTCTGCTCTGCTCTAGTCTGCCTTAGCTCACAAGGGACTGCAGTGAAAAAGGTGATCTCTCATTCCCCTGGACACACATGCCCCAAAGGTTTGTGTTTGCTGTGCCCACTGCAGGGCTGCAATAGATGGAGCACTACATGCACTATATGATCAAAGGCAGCTGCTTACACAACCTCAAAGCTCCTCTAGACACACTGGTTTCAAATGAACTAAACCACTGCAGCTTGTTCCCCCCAGAGGCATTTTTGTTCACCCACAGTACATCTTCAAAACTATTTCACACTCTGCTGTTTTTCCAGCCTCACTTCTTAGTGCCTGAAGTTATTTCTAGACTAATACGCAGAATTCCACTGAAAGATTTTGTGCACATCATGGAGCAGCCAACTGGGAAGGGTGGAAATGGAATCAAGCTGCCAGCGATTTGGTTTGTCCCACAGCAGGAACTCTCTCTATTTAAGGAATCTAAAAGTTTTTCAGTAACTTTCTCCTTGCAGTAGCTGGCTTGCACCTGCAATCTCAAGGGAGCTGAAAAAGCCAGGATTACTGTACCGAGCCATGGGATTATAGGCCTGAGCCAGGGCCCAGCACGAGCGCAAGGAGGGTGAGGAGGAATCTTTCAGCAGCTCCAAACTCAACCTTCTCAACCATTCCAACCAGTCATCTTTGGAGACTCTTCTTGCTGCTCCCCAGGCCTGCAGTACAAAAGCAAAATAATTCAACTACCAAATGAAGCACGACCCAAAAACCAGAAGGAATCCATCAGCAGGGAGCATGACTTCTTTACAGCTCCAAATCACATTGTTGAGATTCTCTCTGCAGTTCCCTGAAATGTTCCCTTTACTAGATAATTTGCTGTACTTCAGCCTCATGTCTAAGAAATCTTCACCAAATGTCAATGACATGCCAAGTATTTAACATGAATAATTCTTCCCCTACAAAAATACATCAAGAGCTGAGGCCACTGGTGAACCATCAGCTTAAAAAGAAAATTAATTCTAAATGCATTAAATCCAGCATTTTCAAACCCCTCCAACCCACTGCTGAGCATGGTACATGCATTTACTGTTCACACTGGCCAGTGCTTAGCTAGCAGGGTCTATACTGGCTTCAAAAGAATGGAGCACTTAAGTGGCTGATAAAAAGATGCAGAAGCTCTGAAACAGATGCCTCTAGAAGCTCCAGATGATTCCTTGTGATCTAGGAAGGCTTGTTCACACTTCACATAAGAAAGTGCCAGGATTACTTCACAACCCTTAACAGTCTGGTAATTCAGCTGTTCCATCTTGAAAGTGACTTAACACCTTCCAATTTTAAAGCGAGTCTCAGACACTATTTTGACCTCAGTTTTGTACAGAACTGTAAATAGAAAAGGGATATAAATAAGTTTAGTAATTTAGATGCACTGGACAGACTCCTCAGATGTGACACTCCAGCAGCAAAGTCATGCTGTGCAGCACTCCAGTCTTACCTTCTGCAGGTTGATGGTGCTAACATGTAATTTCTTCATGGGACCTGTTTCCACAGGACCACTGGCCAAAGTTTCTCCCTGGTTGCTCCTCAACATTCGGTGCTGATAGATCAGAGGATCCTCCTCTTCATCAGCAAGGGTATAGCCCTGCAATGGAGAGCTTGCAATTAAGAGCTCACTCACACTTACCAAAGCAGATGGATGCCAGCCAGACACTGCACAAGAAGATCTTGAGAGGCAATCATGTTTCAATACAGTGATTACATCTTATAAACCAGAGAACTCAAATGATATCCTTTTTCTAGTCAAAGTAACTGGTAAGAAGTCTTAGCTCCTAAGGCTGAAAACCAAAAGAATACACCTTAAAAGAAGCAGTTTTTCCTATGGGACTCACTAGGCAGCCTAGAACAGCAGTGAGCTACTCGTTCCACACTAAAGCAGCTACTGAGTTACTGAAGTGTGGGACATAAGGAAAATACTGAGACAACAATGACTCTAAGTCCCAAAACTATAGAAAAATAGGGTTATCTACATTTAAGAACTACAGAAAAAAAACCAGTCTAAGTCCTTCCCTAGAACCAATTTTTCCATTAGAAATAACTGATACCACTTGAGGAAAAAATGTCCTTCCAAAGCTGCACTTCCCATCCAAACTCAACAACTGTTCCACATTTTAGAGCAACTCAAAGGGAAGCTTCCAGCTACATCAGTTTCCAGATGAAAACATCCCCAAGTGCCCTTATGCAAGCAGCTGGACAGCTGTGAACTCACCTTGACAATCCTGCAGATCAGGACGTCGTAGCGCTGGTGGTTGATTCGGTGTCGCACCAGGACTTTGTTCACCATCGGGATAAAAATCTGGTACTGGACAGGGGAAAGCAGCAAAAGGGAGTTACTGAGGGTGACCAAGGGCCCAAAATCCCACCTTGGATTCTTTTCTAAGAAACCAATTCTGAAAGTTTGGTTTCTGGAACTCCTGACATCAGAATCACAGAATGTCAGGGGTTGGAAGGGAGCTAGAAGATCATCCAGTCCAACCCCCCTGCCAGAGCAGGGGCAC
>JAOEGS010022962.1:0-10164 GCA_025447755.1 Corythornis vintsioides
TTTTCCCTCCACGACGCTTTTCCGTTCTTTTCCGCTTCTTTTTTTTTGCTTTTTTTTTTTTCTTTTTTTTTTTTTTTTTTTTCTCCTGGAAGAGTGCAGGCACACATTAGGCGAAACCCACGGCAGCTCGAAACGCTCTAGTTTATTTATATAGCCCCTCCACCCTCAGCTCTTCCCACCCGTCCCCAAATTCCCTAGAAATCCAGCTAAGGCGTAGGGAAGAAGGGAAAGCGGTTTCGGAGGGGAGGGGATGATTTATTTTTGTTTTGTTTGGGGATTGTTTGGGTTTGTTTTTTTTTTTCTTTTGTTTTTGTTTTAGGGTTGTTTTAATTTGGTTTGGTTTTGGGGTTTTTTTTGGTGGGTTGTTTGGGGTTTTTTTTTTTTGGTTGGTTTTGTTTTCTTTGCATACAAAAATAAGTGAAGAAGATTTTGCAAGGTAGGTTTCTCTCTGTGTGCGTGTGTGTGTATGTGCGTGCAGGTATTTTGCTTTTGTTTCTTTTTTTTTTTTGCAAAGTTTTCCGATTTCAATTGTTAGATGCTTTTCAAAGAAGTAGACTTTTCTGATGTGTTCTGCTGCCTGCCTGTGAAAAGACTGGACAGCATTGCAAAGAGTTCCCTGGGCTGTCGTGTTGTGTGTCCTGTGTATATTTGATGTTCCTGCAGGAAAGAATGAGAGTTTTCAAGCTCCAACTGCAGCCACAGAGCCATGTATTTAAGACACCCATCATCACCCCCCACCCCCCCCACTTTTTGCAGAGGCTGCAACTTTCACTTTGTCACATTTTGGGGTGTGGGTGGAAGGGGGGGGTAGAAGAAAGGCATCGAGTCACTCGGATAACAAGCTCACAAATTAAATTTTAATTGCAGAAAATGTCCAAGTCAGCAGCGTTAAAGCTTCAGGAGGGTGGAAAGGAGTTGACGTTCCTTGCACAGAGAATTTGCTACCACTGGGAATAGACAAAGTCTGTGGAGGGGTGGGGGGGAGATAGACAAAAATAAGAAGAAAGTAAATTACGAGACAAAAATGCTGAAGTGATGTAGAAAAGTGAGAGCCTGTTACAAGCTCTAACCACCTGTAGAGGGAAATCTTTATACATAGTTATTTCTGATAGCTGATCTATAGAGAAACTAAAGAGAATTGCATGTTCCAAACTTTGCTGCTCTGCAATGTGCGAGCTGAAGCGCTGAACTGCTCAGTTAATTCTCAGGGGCTTGCAAACTGCATAGAAGAAACAAGACTTCAGCAGCCACTGAGTCTCAGTCTCCACCTTGGCTGCAGCCATCTGTGGTGTATGTCCTGGTTTTCTTTAAGGGCTGCTACTCTCAATGTGGTTATCAACAGATGTCTTGTCTGAGTGGATTTAATTTCTTGCTAATTTTGAGCCGGTTGCTTGATCAGGAGAAGTTTGGTAGTCTTTTGGGGGGAAGATTTCCAAAGTAGTTGCGAGGACTGGCTGCTCAAAGCATAGGAAACCACCCAAGAGCCCTGCTCAATTTCTGTGTAACCAAAAGAGTAATAACTAATACTGCACGATAACCACCATGGGGTACACTGGGAGTCATGTGCCACACCTTCTTCAGTGCCTTTTCTTCTGAGTACTCAGTGGGGTGGTGAAGCAGCCTGACCTCAGAGAGGACCCAACGTGCAACAAACTGCAGGGTGAGGGCTAAATACCTCAGGAGCATGAGGTGGCACCAAAGCCATGGCAGTTGGTGCAGAAAGGCTAAACTTGAGGTGGTTTGGAGGCAGCATTGTCCCTTCTTGCTTATTTATGCACTATTTTCACCCGGTATCATGAAGGGCAGATCTTGCCAGGAAATGGCTGGGGTTACAAAGCCTTAATCTCTTAATTCTTCTGCCCGTTTCACTCTAGGTCCACCTCTCCTAGAGAAACACAGAGACCTTGAGGTAGCTTGGCCTTGAGTCACTTTTGCTGCCATCTGTTCACCCCTCAATTGTCACTTGCCTATCCAACTGAGGAAGGGTGGAAATCCTGTGGTTTATTGCTGTGAATCTTGATGTGCACGTCATTGGGGTCATCTGATTAGTGAGAACTGCAGGAGGTGACACACCATGGGGCAGTGCCACTCCTTTCCTCTGCTGAGTGGTACAACAGCTGGGGTCCATTACCTGGGGGTGCTGGTTTAGGTCCAGCCTGTGCCCTCATAATATGCATTAGTGCCTCTGATTTCTGGTTCAATGACCAGAAATCATCTGGTTCAATGACCACATCTCCTGCCAAAAAAACAAAAGGCAAGTTGTTCCCAACCTTCAATTTCTGAGGTTTGGGCTTCATCTGTTTTCTTTTTTTTTTTCTGCTCTTCACCCCATCTCCAAATCTCTGACTGATCTGAGTATCTGAGTGTTTTGAAATTCCACCAGATTTAAACAGCTTCAGGAGCTTCTCTCTGGCCACTTCAAGGAAGCAGCCTGTGACAGGATGACTCTCTGCAATGCATTTTGATTAACTCCTTTCACTTCCCCTTCCCTGGGAACTTCTGAGGTCCTACACATAGTCTTCTCAGTACAAACTCTCTTTAACCTAGATATTCTCACATCCACTTCACCTATGAGTCACTGCACTTTCTAGCCTACAATTACATTTGCATAGCTTGTGCAATAGAGGGGATTCTCCAGCCTGCCCACAGCTCTTCTACCTTCCTGCAGCATTCCAGATGTCATGTCTTTTAATGTCAGGTGTAGAAGGCTTCTCTGTGTTGAAAGAGCTAACCACTTACCTCTTTTTCTGCCCTGTCCGTTGTCTCTACTTCCATCTCCTCCTAGTCCAAGGATGAACAGGGACTGCATCAACCCGGAACCTTACCCTGAAAGTGCTCATCTAGGTTTAGATGCTTCTGCTGAAGTATACCCCTTATTAAGGCTTCTCCTGCTCTGTATGTTCTTCTGCCATTCTCATTTTTTCTCATGTTAAACTATAAGCTGTAATGTCATTTATCTCGAGGAGGTTACATAAGATAACTCAAAAATGCTTTTATTCAAGATGGTGGTAGCATATGCCACCATATTGAGAGCATCAGGTGGACGGGCAAGTAGATAAAAATTCCACATTTCTTTTCAAAGTGCCTCCCTTGAATGACTTAACAATAAGTGCATAGTTCTATTAGACATCTAGGTACAATCTTCTTCATAGTAAATAAGCAGCTGAATGAGAATTTTCTCATGAAAAAAACCTTCAGAGAAGCAGCCCCATGCTACCTTAGATGGTCTAGGAATAAGAAACAAAGCTATCTCTTCCACTAAATTATGCATGTAGTAGGAGGACTGGACAAAAAGTCAATGCTGGTGAGGTAAAACTGTAGTTTGTTCTTTTGTCAGACATCTTATGCTATTCTATGACCATAGGTCAATCAGGTTTCAATTGTGCAGAATATTGTACTTTATGAGTGGATAAATGGAAGAACAAAATAGTTTATTGCTTGGACTCACCTTTAGTTTGTAAAAATGAGGAAGAGGGCACAAGTCCACAAGCTATCTGGCAGAAGTGTCAACCTCTCTCAATTTCATTGCAGACCTCTCTGAAAGACACTCCAAACTTCATTGACACCCATGTGAAGTCTCACTGTCAGGTTAGTTCACCTCTACTTTCTCATTTGGAAAACTTAGCATCAAACCAAGATGAATGGCTCCACTCGTCCATGTACTTCACAGAGTACTTTCAATAAGCCATGAACATATTTTTGCCTCAAAACACCAGGATGGCAAATAAGATGGTGAGATGATCTCTTGCCTTATTGCAATGCATTCTTGCAAATTCATGTTATGTAGAAGCTTCAGTTTCTTCCACTCTTCAAGCCTAGTCACCAGCTTCCCATTGACGCCAGCATGAGTGTGAGGCCACACATCTTGATCCTGTCACTTGTGCCTTTGCACTCCTCTTTGTTTTCCCCAAAATCTCCTCCTATCCTAACCTGTGTCTGTCTCTTCCAGCAATTGTACCAAAATGATCTGCAGAACTGGAATACCTTTCTGCAAAAATTAATTTTTCTACATCTCTTCCAAAATACAACATTATGCTGGGACACAACTCATTTTCCTCTGTTCTTCATGGAAACTGCATCTTTCTTATGTGTCCATCCATTTGGATTGTGACCTCATGGGGCTGATACCATGTCTTGTCCATTGTTTTGTACAGTACCCACCACATCCTCGGTGCTTAGGCAACAATTAATTCATCTGTGATTATTATGACTTTCTTCCCCACTGAATAAGAATTATTTGAATACCCCAACCTCTCTTTTCAAGTGTTGGCTCCTGGCTAGAGTATTCCACATGGTTACCTTTTGGTGCTGTGTTTGCACAGTATCCAGGAGAAGGGACCCTTCATCTGTGATTGCCAATAGATAATGACAAGGCTCACATTTGAAAGTTTAGCTTGTGACATGTGTCGCTAATGTAAGGAGCAATCAACTGATACAATATTAAAGTAAAAAAGAATTAACACATTTCTAAATTTAGCTAAGTGCTCATTGTCAGTCTTGAACAACTCAGGATAGCTTTTTATATGCAAACCTTGAACGACACAGAAGATCATTACATGGAATGTAGTTCAGATGTTGTAGCTGTTCATGTAGCCCTCCATTATTTGCAATTACTGCAAAAGCAGCACCTAAGTGGTGATCTGTGAGAGATTTTCAGAAGTGTGTGTTGCATCAGCTGGCTCTGCAGCAGGCATTCATAGCAATAGTATAGTAGCCTGCACTTCTCTGTGGTCCACCTGGGGATCTCCAGATCTCCATATTCTGCTAATGCTAAGTTATGTACAATGCTCACTTCCCCATCCAGTTCATATCATGAGCTGGGTAAGTATTAATGCACAGGTCCTGACATTAAGGAAATGTAAATGCAGCCACAGCAAGGAACAGAGGCACAGATGCTACCCATCCTTTACTTTGGTGGACCCACTGGTGAGGGGACCAAAAGGAGAAAACCACTGTGGTTCCACTACACATGCTCAGCGAGCCATCAGCTGATGGTAATGGTGTCATCAGGTGTCTGCAATGCAGTGGGATTTCTGATTACCACCTTAAGGATTTGTACTCCTCTGAGTATTTGAAGTGTGTCCTTTCTTTTGTTCATTTCATGGCACGTCTTGTCTTTCCAGCAATAGCTGTTAGTCCAATTGTTGTCACAGTTTTCCCTAGGGGAACCTAAGCATGTCTTCACCATAAAAACTTGTAGATGTCCTCACTCCCATGTGTAGTGACATGAATTACCTCCTTCTGATTCATGATCACCATGTAACAATAGCCATAGTCATTGATTTGTCAAAGTCAAAGGAGGAGAAGGGTTCTGAGCTCCTATGAAGATTTGACAGCCATTGCTGCTTGGCCAGCTGGTCCTCCTGGGACTTCCACAAGTTCTGTATACACTGATGGTTTGCTAGTCACAGTCAGGGAACCAGTGGCTTAATTTGTAAACTGTGCCTGGCAAAGACAGCTTGGATCCAAGCAGAAACAGCTCAGATCCTGGTGCTGTTTCTAGGGTTGAACTTGTTAGCTATGTTACATGGTGTGTAAATGTTAACTGGGGATAAAAATATATGTTCAGACAAAAAGTCATATGTGATCTAGATCTCATGCTCCATTCATGTTTTAATCTTCTCTGATGTATTGGAAGCCACTTTGCCAGATATTTCTGCCCTGCTGAATGCAGATTTCTGGATGTTTGGGCTCTAGCTAGATAGGAATGCCAGAACTACCAGTGTGAATCAGAGATTTTTCTTACCCAAGAAGGTAAGTAGAAAAGTGCTTGATAAAATCACCCTCGTGTCCTGGTTTGAACATCCATTGGATTTGCTGGCCAAGAAGAAATTTTATGTTGTGATTTTTGGTAGCCAGATAGAACTATGTTACAAGAAAGAATGCATCAGAGACAACCAATTAGAAAAGAGCAGCATTACAGGAGCATCATAGGTGAGGATAAGAGCTCACAGGGCAGTGACTTCATAACCTTGTCTCTCACCTCACAATCTACAAAATGCAGCTAAATTAATGTCTATTCCTTTTTTACCCCACTGTCATCTTCCTTGAGAGATCTTGAATTTGTTTTTTCATTTTGATTTCTTGGAATGGATCCTTTGGCTTCATGTTCTGTTATCTCAGTAAATAAATTATTTCTAAATTACTTTAATATCACCCCAATTCCATACCCCATTCTCACCCACTGGCTATGATACTGGCTAGCTTGAGGGAAAGACAGACACAGGTTTTTGGCATTTCTTCATCAGTCCCTTACCTTTTTTTTTTTTTTTTTCTACCAACACCAGAGCCTCTATAATTCACCTCAAAGTGTTGTCTTATCCTTTTGCTCTTGTTCATAATTCTTTCTTTAAGATGGTTGCCATCCATGTGCACGTTACATTAAAGGTCATGGGTCTTACTCATGAAAATTCCATTTGAAAGGCCAATGAAAATCAAATCTTAGTGTAAATGCTCATCACATTCATAGCAGAACTCCTCAAAAGTTATGCTCCATGTCTGTGAAGTATGATGCCTATTCACTCTATTTCTTCTATAGGTTCAACTTACATTAAGCCATGGTAGGAATTTTCTTTTGATATCATCCTTGATATTAAGACCTTAGTACTCTTTTCCACCAACTCCATTATGCTAACAGTTTTCTTCCTTTCATCCCTGTCACGCAGAATTATGTCTCTAGAGTCTGATTTTGCAGCCATTGGAGGAGGATCCCCTTTCTATCCTTTTACATGTTATAGCCATGCCATATCTCTCTAAAGTTAGCAGAAAAGCTGAAGTTAATGAAGGTATACTGGCATTTCAACCCACAACTGCTCCAAGAGTTCATTAATGCTGTGTGTGTGAGACAATGTTAGCACGTGAGTTGCCTATTTTGTTGGTTTCCTGATCTTTGCATCCAGGTTCTCAAAAAATTCCGTAAATCGAAGTCACAAGTCTTACTAAGTCCTTTATCTGCTGACACAAGTGAGATTTTCTTTACTAACATACTGGACAGCCTCTTGTTCTCATGTTGGAGGAGAAGCATTCTTCTCCTTTTGCTCCCTTGTATGCTCTGATATTTCTGATTATTTATATTGTCCTCTTGCTGATTAATTTTATTGATTATCCCAATGCTTTAGATATCTTCAAGAACATCCTTGTTAGATAAGTAGGTATTGTCTTATCTTCATTTCATGGGTAACTTAACCAAGCATAAAGCGATGGACACTTTACCAGAAATTTGAGGAGAACCTCAAAAATAGTCAAGGAAAAAGCTTTTCCAAGTGAGATTTCAGATCAACACTTGTTGCAGCAAATTTTTTGATCAGAGGAGGAATATCTAGATCCTGATCCCCTGTTTTAACTAGTAATCACTCTTCTTCAGGTCTTTTCACTAGCTTATACTTTGCCACCCATAATAACCAGTAGATTGTTGAATTGATGTTGCACCAATTCATTTGCATTTCTATGTGATTGCTCTTTCCTCTCTATTTTCCCATCACATAAGTTAACTGGAATGAGCAATTGCTTGCCCTGACATAAGTTAAATTGCAGTCAAAAAAACCTAGATTTTTTTATGAGCTCCGGGTGGCATTTCACTCTGTTTCTGGTCATCTTCTGCTCCCCTTAAGCTTGGGACAGATCATGTGTCATTCAGCTGCTCAGGTGAACTAGGCCAAGAGCAGGCTCAAACTGTCTGTGAGAGTGACATTGGTTTAGGATAATATGCTGTATCCTTTCCATTAATGAATGTGTTCCCAGCTCACAGGTCAGAAGTCCAATGTTCTGAGGAGGCTACAGCAAAACCCTGTTAGGCACTTTTCCCCTTGTGTTGTGGTGCTCTGTCTGGTTGATCCTTGTCTTGAAGAGAGAAGGTAAAAATAATCTTCTAGGATAAAATGAGAAAGAGGTGGAGCCTTCAACTGGCTGGATAAAAACCCCAAGAAAGTAATGAAGAGCATTAAAATAGCTTTACTTGAAAACTGAACTGCTTTATAAGAGACAGATCATAGTTGTTTTGAGCAGCAGTTTTGTGCAGACTCATATTTTCCTACTACTAAGAGCAGTGGTGTCCCAACATGTGCCATTGTCCATCAGAGCAGAGTTTTGAAAGGAAATTTCCAAGGGTGAGGACAGTCTGATATGCTGATCCTATGTGTTGAGAGACCAGGCTGCTCTCTTTGGCAGCTCCAAACGAAAGACCACATGCTTGCAACTGATGGACACTCTGCTGCTTCCTCCAGTGTCACCAGTAGTATTTTTCAGTGGAGGAAAACATTGGATCCACAGGATCCTCATTCTAAAGAGGCCTAATTGTTTGGAAACAAGGAGGTTTCTGATAACTAAAATATCAAGACTGAAGATATTTTTTTCCTTTTAGTCCTTCAGGATCAGGAGAAGTGGGAACTACTGTTTGGTACATGATCATCTGTCAAACATTCTTTCCAGTTTGGATGGTTTTCTTCTTTTTTTTTATTAAGCCAGAGATTCCCTGGGCACTGAACTTTTATTCAATCAAGCCTTTAATAGCAGACAGGCAAGACAGGAGATGGTTTTGCTGAGATGGAGATGACACATTTGGATGGAGAAACAGAAGAGTGCAAAAGCAGGAGCAGGTTACTTTTGTGAAATTGAGGCTGAAAGATGGTACCACAGCTTCCAGAAGAACATATCAAGCCTTCTGGTAGAAAAAAACCCCACCTTTCTATCTACCCTTTGGTAGGTAGAAGTCTAAGTTCTTTCACTAAGATTTGAGTGTTTAGGAAAAAAAAACAAACAACATATGCATGTGAATGCAAGTTGCTGCTATGGCTGGAAAGCAGAGAGGGAATTCCAGGCATCCACCTGGCTGAGGAAGGCCTGAGGTCCAGGAGCTGCCAGGCTTGCCAGCATACCCACTTCTGACCTGTCACCAAGATCATCCTTTGTACACAACCACATCAGTACTTTTTCTTTGCAATGGAGACGAGCTAAACAGCTTTCCTTTGCTCACACGTACAGAGGTGAACGTGTTGGAGAAAGGCAAAGCTCTGAGGGTATGTACAGGAGGGAAGAGACAAGGTGACTATCCCCTCCCTCCACAACGGGCTGTGCATTGTCTGGACACTCTGGGGTCTGACCAGTAGAAGATAATGTAGGTGTGCACACTAGCAGCCTTAAACTTCCATGTGGCTTATTGTTCCTACTCATCCAGGATGAGATTCATTGCAACACCTCAGAGAAGGTGTGTTTTGTGGCTGGCTCTTTGTCTGGGGTCTCGAGATTACAAGATCCATCCTTGGTATAAGGTATTTCCCTGCTGTGGTATTTCTTTGTGTCCTTCTGGCTTCTGGACTCCTCCTGCTGGAAAGTCCATCTTTCCAGGTGTATGTGGTGAAAACATGGTTGAAGATGGGCTTTTCTTCTAGATCAGATGAGAAACATCCTTCCCAGTCCTGGTAAGATGGGTTGACGGCTGGTGTGTGCAGAGACATGTGAATGGCAATGTGCCTGTTTGCTTCTACTAGAGAGTACATTTAGTCATTTAAAATGTCTAATCTATCTCTTCCAAACCTGGCAGAGCCTACGATGTGATCTCATAGAGATGTGTGATACCCCCCTCCCCTCCCTCCCCAGGTGCTGCTCTGGTGGTTGGCAATGGCATTGTCCGTCTCAAAGAGAGACAGAGAAGGGGGGAGAAACAGCCTTACCTCATTGATTGCAGTTTATTAACATTAGGGAATTCATTGTCTGCAAAAGAAGTTGGCAATAATTAAGTGAGTTAATAAATAAGGAATGTGTGTGTACAGATTAGACAGTAAATAACTTACTGGCTTCTTGATTGCCCTGGCATTTTGCTTCTCTCCTCATACAAGGTGTGAGTTGGGATGATGGTGAGCAGAGCATAGGAGGGGGATTCATGATCCTCACCTGAGGAAGAGACGGTGCCATCAACCTTGGCTTTCCCTCAGGTGGTGGCGTGTCTGAGCCTGTCCCCGGGGGCGGGGAAGTTGTTTAATGCTTTTAGTGCCATTTTCTGACAAAGGAGAGATGTGTTTAAAAATAGAAACAGCCTTTTGCGCTTGCCTTTTTGTTCCTTTTTTTTTTCCTTCTTCCCCCCCCCCCCCCTCTTTTTTTTTTTTTGTGCGTTTTTGGAGAGCGCCCCCCCCCTTTTTTGCGCGCCTCGGTGAGCGCGCCGCCCCCCCC
>JAOEGS010022966.1:9997-32081 GCA_025447755.1 Corythornis vintsioides
CTGCTCGGGCAGGGGGGTTGGACTAGATGATCTTCTAGGTCCCTTCCAACCCCTAATATCTATGAATCTATGAAAGGCCTGTAGTGAAAGGACAAGGGGCAATGGTTTAAAATTAGAAAGGAGTGGATTTAGATTAGAAATAACGAAGAAGTTCTTTACCACAAGAGTGGTGGAGCACTGGAACAGGTTGCCCAGGGAGGTGGTTGAGGCCCCATCCCTGGTTCAGTAACACATTTTTTCCCATTATGTTTTTAATAAAATACCTCACTATCAATATTTATTTTCTTTGACTAAATGATCAAAATTGCCACTGCTCATAGTTAAAAAGTTAGTCCAGTAAACCCAGCATGCAGAGAGCTATACTTACTGCTGATATGTAGGTGCTTCTGTATTAAAGTCAGAAGAATTACACCCATTGATGCCTAAAATCTCTTGTATTTGCAACACTTTTATTAATCAAATTTTACAGTGGAAGCTCTTCAGAATCGTGAGACTCTCTGCAGACTGGAAGAAACTTACTGGCCACCAAGGCATTTTTAAACTGAACATGGATATCTTGCTCTTTAGAAGGTAAAAAATGTCTCCTCCTTGTCATCTGTGTAACCCCAACAGAGTCATTGTTACTGGTTGAAGCAGTTTGCAAGAATACAGATAAGTTATAAAGAAGTCACTGGTTCACAGCACATACATACACTTAGCAAGGCTTTAAAATGGAGAACAGAACTTGGCCCACTCTGAGCTGTGCTGCAATGTGAATTCAGGAAATCTGTTTGCTTTGGGGTTTTTTTATGTGATGCAGAGTGGCATATTTTACTATAAGATTATAGCCATATGATTTAAAACAGCATTAACTACTACTACTTGCTGGATTCTTTTATTTCCATGAATGGGTGAAGTTGTCTGCATATCCATAGCCAGTATGTATAGTCTGAAATAGTATCATACCTTTTTTAAATACTACACCTGCTCAGAATATAAGTATAGATATATTAACAACAAAGCAACACTCTTCACAGGGTGCCAACAGCAGGTCTCAGTCCTAGCTTGACTTTTAGTAATGAAAAAAATTCAGTCTCTAGAACCCATACCATTAAGTCACCCAAAAAGGTAGTTTTCATTACAGTTTCTGACATGAAGAGTTCTTTGCAATTTTAAAAGGAATAAGAGAAAAATTAGATAGGATATATTCAAATGCTCAATTCAGGAATAACTTGTATATCTGCTAGATTCTCATTACAGTGGTGTTTTTATGTATGTAAAAGAGGCCAAACCTCTCTGAGGATCTCAGCTTGCAGGCTTTCTCTTTGAATCAGTATTTTGGGAACAGGTTAGGTACCATGAACTTGCATTTTGAAAAACTAGGAAATCCACTTACAAACTTCATGACCCCGGGATCTGTAGATCTTATGAAATGAAATAGCTTCAAGCTTATTGTAATGCTCATACGGGACTATTCACAGGAGACATAATCTCTGTGATTTGTACTCCCCCTGATTTCAGTGAGACTGTCTCATGAGAGAAAACAAATTTCACAGGATTTTCTTATTAGTGATTAATGCAATTAATATAATTTATAGCGTTTATATAATTTCTATAATTTCAAGCAGTTTTCACAAGTGTATTAGTTTTATTAGCTGTAGCAGGAGTTTCATTGAAGCAGTGAGCATGTGCATATATTACATTTTATAAGCCAAGGTTTACATAAGAGAAAACAGCAGTTACCTCAGGAGCTTAGACTAAGTCTGTGCAGTCCAGCAACCTCACTTGTCTGATACAAAAGCACAAAGTATACATGAGAAAATACAAATGTGTTACCACTAATAAGTGATATCTAAAAAAATAACCCAAAAGTGAACAGAGATGTACCAGTGATGCAAGATGGGAACACTAACTACCTGAGAAGACGTAAAGCTTTTCAACAAGACTGCTCTTCCAAGAATTTAAAGTTGAGTTCATTTATAGCTTGTATTTCAAGGTATCTAGAAGCATTGCTTTGGCTTCTCTTGTCAGTTTGGTACTAAAATCCACACTCCTCTGCTATAGAGAAATAAGAGAGAAAACATCCTCCTTGATTAATTCCTTATACTCTGGCAGGGGACTACAGGACAGTGTACAGGTAAAATCCCTCATTATTTAAAAAACAACAACAACAAAACCAAAACAGTAATTGAATAAAATTCAGATTTTTCATTTATACTTTCAATTATTTTGCATCTTTCATCTGTGTTTTTGATACTTTTTGTATTTACCTTATTAGGGTTTGTAAGATGTTGTGGGGTTTTTTTTCTGAGAAATGGGCATGACTGTAAAAAACAAATAAACATTTTTTCTATAACAGCTAGTCTAACAGAAGCTATAACTCCTTCCTATAGATCTGGGTTAATTTATATCAATAGACCCTCATGATTACAGCAACAGTTTTATTACTAGTTTTAAAATAAGAGCACAGAAATTATTTAAATAAATTAACAGCTAATTAAACAAATGAATATATTTGCTGTTGCATTGTCCTCATACACCCAAGCTGCATGGTGGCATGGAGCCATAGGAAAAATGGGTACCTATGGATGGCTCACTGTGAGAGAACCAGTCACACTCTGTAAAGGGAGAGAAGTCCCTGATCTGCCTCACCAGTTATATGCCAGTCCTGACAGAGCTTATGGGCTTCTGCAGCAGATATAACCTCTGAAAAGTCTTTACTGGTGGAAATGTAAGTGCCAGGTATTTTTATGCTCCGACTATTTTAAACAGCAACTGTATGATAGTTTTGTGACTAAAAGAGGTACCTTACTGCTAAATTTACACCGATACATGCCCTTCCTTGTGAATCCAGATCCTACTGGTTAAACTTGGGGCCTTTTGGCATTGAAATAATTTATTAATATCAGTGTTACCAACACAATCCTTCTGGAACTGTTTTATTATACATTTCAAGTAAAATCAATTAAACTAAAGCTCCTTTATTTCTAGCAAGAAAAAGCTGTGTTCTTGAGTAACTGACTGAAGTAGACACTGAAAATAAAAATTCTCCCAGTTCTATTTCACACAATCTACTTTGGCTTCCAAGAAAAGACAAACTTTACATAGTAAGAACTCCCTCAATTAGGTCAGTGATAGAGAAACAACCCTAGTGCATTGCTTTAAGAAGCAATGTGTGAATTTTCTATTCAACACAACTACAGTGGTCTATTTATTCAACTTATGTGCATAATTAGTAGTAAAACTACACAGGTTGTGGGTTTTTTGTTGTTGTTGGGTGGGTTTTTTTTCCTTTTTCTTTAACATACAGTAGTTATTCTTTATGGGTCTGGATTCTGAACAAAAATAATTCCTTTAGACTTTGAGTAATGCTTTCTTTAGGTGAGCTCTGGCAAATGCCATAAATAACATAAATCTGGAAACTAGGAAGTAGAGAAAGGGGAAGGAAATTACCTCAGTTTGGCATGAGGTACAGTGTTACTTTCTTTAAATAAAATGTATCCTCTATCCTTAGGAACCCCTTACAGGCTAATTTAACATTTCATTGTACTCTGTCAGCCTAGGTTTGCAAGACCTACACAAGGCAGCTGATACTACAGTATCTGGAGTTACAAAGAGCTTATGTTTACATACACTATTTTTAACTTCTTTCTGAATCCATGGCTGACAGGCACCTTTCTGTTTTATTCATAAATACTTTTACTAACTAAATCAAAATAGCACATAAGGAAATGTTATGTGCAACACTAACAAGACTATAGGTATAGAGTATACAATACACTTGTCACCAAAACTTAACTGGATGTATTGCCATGTTAGTTACTTGTTTTCCCCTCGGCTATTTTTATCTAAGCAAGCAGAAAACTCCACTTTAGAAAAAAGCTGCTTTTGAACAAAAGCCCTGGAAGGAAAGGTATGCTTGATAGAAGTGATAGACTTAAAGCTGCACTTTAATATGTGATAGGAGCCATAGAATAGCCGAGGTTGGAAGGGGCCTCCAAAGGTTATCTAGTCCAGCCCCCCTGCAGTGAGCAGGGACACCCTCAACTAGACCAGGCTGCTCAGAGCCTTGTCCAACCTCACCTTGAGTATCTCAAGGGATGGGGCCTCAACCACCTCCCTGAGGAGCCTATTCCACTGTTCTACCACCCTCAAGGTAAAGAACTTCTTCCTGATATCTAGTCTAAATATACTCTAATTTAAACCCATTACCCCTTATCCTTTCACTACAGGTCCTTGTAAATAGCCCCTCTCCAGCCTTTCTGTACGCCCTCTTCAGGTACTGGAAGGTGGCTATAAGATCTCCCTGGAGCCTTCTCCAGGCTGAACAACCCCAGCTTCTTCAGCCTGTCCTTGTAGGAGAGGTGTTTCAGCCCCCTGTTCATCTTTGTTGCCCTCCTCTGGACCCACTCCAACAGGTCCATGTCTTTCCATATTCCATTAATGTGTTTCCTTGATGCTTCCCTGTTAGCAGCTACTACCTGAAGGAGATCTGGGTCTGGCAACACTTTGACTGCATTATTTTGTCCCCAGCATGCTTTTGGGCAGCAGGTTGAGAGCCCTTACTAGTCCCCCATTGCTCCCACACTGTTGTGTCCTCCCATGGCTTGGCACATGGCAACCTGATGACATTGTCCCCTTCCCTCTTCACATCTAGTTTAAAGCCCTGTCAATTAGCCCTGCAATCTCCTCCACAGAGACCCTCTTCCCCCTTCGAGAGATGTGTCTCCTGTTTAGTGTCAACAACCCTGGTGCTGTATAGATCATACCATTGTCAAAAAAACCAAATTTATGGTGGTGACACAATCCATGGAGCCATGTATTAAAAGACTGTATTCGCCCATTTAATCCAATATCTCTGCCATTGGTTGGAATAACAGAATAAAAGCTGACTTGTGCCCTAGAATCTCGTACCACTCATCCCAAGGCTCTAAAGTTATTTTTTATTATTCTAGGACTAGCAGTCATTATTTCTACTCCTCCTGCATGGAAGATCAATAATGGATAGTAGTCCGTAGAGTGTACCAGGCTAGGAATTTTTCTAGTGACATCCTTTACCCGGTCTCCAGGTAGGCAGCAGACTGCCCTGTGAGAAGAGTCTGCCTGACATATTGATCCTTCTGTTCCTCATAGAAGTGAATCTCATTTTTTCTTTATTGCACTAGTCCTAATTCTAAGGGCTGGCTGACAGGCCCTGGGCACCTGAACAGATGGACTATTCTCTCTATCCTACTTCACCTGATCCTCAGTTACTAGTGCCTCATATCTGTTGTGCATGGGCAGCTGATAAGACTGATAAGCTGATAAGCCCTCACTTGCTACCCTTCCTTCTGGGATGGTATAGACTGGCTCCACCAGTCTATCTCCCTTTCACAATCCCATATAGTCCTTATAATTTCATCTTTTTGCTCAGTCACCATGCTGAGCAGATCATTCACCTGTTCACATCTGACACAGGTGTCATCTCCAATACCCTCCATTACAAGAGCTAGGCTCCTGTATTCTCCACGGTCAGGGTCTGGACACCCACATGCTTGTGTGGGACCTCAGTCTGGGTGCTCATGGTTTTCCTAGCTACAGCCTTTGCCCAGGTTGCAACCATGGCTAGACCTTTGGAAGTAACTGACTTCACAGGGTAAGGGGACACACCTGCACGACTCACCTGGCTCTGTGATTGAGCTTGTCTGGTGTGCAAGGGTGATCTCTGATCCTTTAATTTAAACTCCTGAGGCGTTTAAATTGTCCGCTGTGTGTGTGGCTCCATCCCCGCCTGTCCCCGCCTCCCTCACAAGAGATGCTGGAAGCTGCCAGGGCTGCTGCTCCCAGAGGCTTCTTGGCTAACGGAAAGTTTACCTGGCCAGCAAAAAAACTGCTGATTGCCTGATCTGCCACTGAGACCTACCAGCTGTGATGGCAATTTCTCGAGTGTTCTGAGCAATTGAGCCATACAGGTAAAAAGTGGAAAATACATTAGCACTGTTAATGCCACTCACTATAACTCCACATGACAATACCTAGAACTACATAGTGTTAGAGACCTCCAGTTTGATGTAATATTTAAAACTTCTAAGAGGAATCCAGAATCAACAAAGCACATGTAAATTCAGTTAAAAACTAATTAAACTATACCTCTCAAATTGTATTAATCCTCCAGGGTAGATATTACTAAGAATGGGAATAGATTGTTTTCAAATACATTTTCAATATCTTCCATAAATTATCTGAACAGAAGACAAAATTATATCCGGTGAAATTCATGAACGAAAGATGCAAAGACTAAATAATTGATACATGCAACATATAACAGGCCACTTACATGGGGTAATCTGCATGGTTTTCTCAATTTACTTTATGGGAATGGCATGTTTAAAAACAGAGTCAAATGAAAACATGTGGCAATAGTAAAGAAGTAATGTAGTCTCATAGGACAGGGATTGTGTCCTGGAACACATGCTGAAATGGTGATAGTAGATAGTTAAATGACCACAGACTTCCACTTATCCTTTTCATATTTCAAAATGTATGATGGAAGAAAAGCACTTCCAAAAGACTAAGTATATAGGGCCTCAATATCACATCTTGTAGTAAAAGACTTTAAAAGTTAGATCTTTCAAGTATGCAAGGGAAGATTAAAGCCAATTCTACTATTTATTTGCCAGCAGGACTCAGAGAATTAGAATGTCCTTTTAATAAATAGAGAGACAGAGACTATCCAATAACAGAAAGATACAAAATACATTCAAGTAAGTGACAAAGCAACAAATCTCTTCATGCTTAGTTTTGATACTTAGTTTTATCCTCTCAGGATGCCTATAAACACACTTCATTGTTTAGAATAAAGACAGAGTGATGTTATCCCAGATCATCTCAGACAAAATTCAAGGTATTGCTTACCTGTCCATTTTTCATTAAACCAGAAAGGGCTTCAATGTACAGACAGCACTAGGAATGCAATCCAGTACTTATATGTAGTATGTATATCTAGTACTGACGTGTTCTCAAAAGGTTCTGATGGGGTCCTTATTTAGTTTTCATTAATTTCTGTAGCCTACTTTTAAGGAAGGACAGTAGCCTCACCTACTTACTGGAGTAGAGAAAGTTTGAAATACTAAGTATACCCATTTTATTTACAAGGCTTTTATTAAAAAGTATTTTTTGTAAATATCTGACCTCTGACTTGTGAAATCTCAAATAGATTCCATCACACATTTTCAAAGGACAATAGAGGTTATGAGTCAAGAAAAAGGATTTAGGCTGCAAACACCAGGTTCAAGAGGTACCAAACACAGGACCAGATCTACAGAAAAAAAGTTTCTTCCTTGTTTCCCATTGACTGGATTAAATAGCCACCAAATGTAGACCACTTTTAATGCCATTCTTTTGATTAAATTGAAAAGGGGAATGAATTTAGCATGTTTAGACATTCAGGCAGAACTCTGACCTACAGAATGTTCTATGAATACAAATGTTAGCAGCTCTCAAGTCAAACCTGTCATATGTTAGCATAAATAATGAAATACATAATAACAGAATAATTACTCCAAAGCTTGTTAGCCAGGATGCTCTCCCTGGTTTCTCGAAGCATATAATTGAGCTGGCTTCCATGCTTAGGCATCTGAGACTAAGCAATTTTAACAGCATATTTTTTATGAATCTCTCCCTTAGTACCAATATGCCAACACATCAATATGCTATTAAGTAGATTGGGTCTATTACTCTAGAAGATCAAGAAGTTACCTTTAAATTAGGATTGAAACTAATTAACTATTTCCATTCCTTTAATTATGTTCACACTACCTTGTAATATGTCTCACTCTTAACATTTCTAAGAAGAATAAGTCACCTTTCTCTGAACTCCTTGTCTATGCAGGTAATTAATCAGTCAAAAAAATTCAGGTATAAAGTTGATCTGACAAACTCTGTTGAGAACATATGTGCTGTAATTTCACTGAATCCCTAGTGAAGGACAGAGTGCTGGCTAAGCCCAAAAGTTTATCAAAACACAGTGATAAATCCCAGATGTGATCTCAGCTTTTAATGCTTTTTATTTTGTTAATGTTTCCAAAACCACTCATGGGATTTTTTTGGGGGTGTTTTCTTTCTAACCCTCCTTCCACAAATTCAAAGTACATTGGTCTGGCTTCTGGTCCATGGCACAGTGGCACACTTCCTCCCAACAACTGTAAGCCTGTCTGAAAAACAGAACAACATTTTTGAGATGGGGTGTTTATTTGGGCAACATTCAGCCACTGTAGTGAATGTGGCCCCACCTTCAGAGAGACTCCAGAGCACTGCCCAACTGATGAAAGCATTAACTGTTTTTGGTTGACTTGATTTACATAGAAGCAGCCAACTCATTAGCTGAGCTGAATCCAAAAAAGTAAATGTAATGCACATGCAGATGTTTTCCTAGCTACTTGATGTCAGTGTTGCTGCAGCTTTCCTCAGGGTAAGAGTACAAAGACATCAGTGATAACACTGCAGAATCCCCCAGCAGCTAAGGGAGAGAAAGCTGTTGAAAAGATTTACATCAGGACTACTTCAGTCAAAGAAGTTAAATTAATGTACTCAAACCTTAGTGGTTAGCATTGCACTATGCACTGCATACAGGACTCCTCTATGGCCATAATTCACAAAAGTAATCATTTAATATGGCCACGGGGTAATTGGAGGGCCTGGCATTCACATACTGCTCCCTAAGAAATCTACAACTTAAAAAAGATCTTTAGATTTCTAAGCTACAAGTACAGTTATAACTAATTATTTATATAACTAAGGCATAGTAATAAGACTAAGGAGTAGTCATGCAGACATTAAAGTCAGATAAACTAGATTTCTGTGGTCACTAAAAAAAAAGTTCTTCCTGCTCAGTTGGTTATCAGACTCTGTTATTTCCTTGAGTAAGAAGGTTAAAAATAATAGTCTAATGAATATTCAAAAAGGCATTATGAAAAAGAAATTATGTGACAAAATGAAAATGGATAATGAACACAATACCAAACTCTGTTCCTTCCTAATATGGAAAATGATTCATAGTCATCACTTATTAAATGTGAAAGCTACTTTCTGCTGCCTTTCACTCCCAATCCTAGTTAAAATTGCAACTTGACATCGTTTCTCAGCTAAAATCTAAGAGCTCCCTATTACGGTTGCTTTTCTTGGCTTCTTATCAGTTCTCAGCACAGTCATAACAGCTGAAGATTAATTAACCTGCTTTTCCTCATTTCATTAATTTACCTACTTTGCTCATATACTCTGTCTGTGTGAGATCTGAGGGTCTTTAATTCCTATCTCATAAGATCATATAATTTGATCTTTAGCTAGGCATTCATTTAAGAGTATTGCATCATCACTAGTCTATAACAGAATGCCTCAGTCACCACTTTACTTTTGCTTCTTATATGAATCTTGAGATTTTTCTGCTTTTCTAATACATATCTCATACATTTGGACACTGGAAATACCCATCCTCCTTCCTCTCCTTTTTCTCACCTATTTATACACATTTGCATGTTCCTGTCTCCTAGATTAGTATTGTGTTTATCTTAGATTGTAAACCATTTTTTCCCCACCATTGTCCATTAATTAATTTAGAAGACAGCATAGTAGACAAGAAACAAAATTAAAAAGGCAATGTGAATGGTATTTGTAAATGCATACATTTAAGTATATTTAGGTATAGTCATGTACTAAATTCCATGGCTTCTGCTTCTGCCTAGAGATATCCATAGGCTTGTTTTCTTATGAAGTTGGGCAGAGAATGAGAATTTCACTTGAAAAATTTATTGTTTGTATAATAATTTCTATCTTTGAATATCCATCATTAATAAAATAAAAATCAGAATGGATAGATTGTTAAAGAAGGAGATGGCAAGCTTGAGAATAAAAAATGAACAGAGCATATCTATGAGTTGTTGTGAGCACTGTATACTCAAAGGCACTTTCTGCACTTTACAGACAAGCAATTTTTAAAAAGTCAATGCCAGTTATTCATTTCCAGTGGCAGGAGAATATAGTGCCCAGGTAAAAAAGACTCAAGATCCTAAATTTCAATTCCCAATTGGCTATTCAACTGTAGCCTTTTAACTACTTTTCAGATTTGACATTTGCTGCATTTAGTCAGTGGTCTGATGATCATAATGGGCTACTGTGCAGTGTTATGTGAGAAACTATGTGCTTTTTCACTGACAAGTGCTCTTCCAGTCCTGAATGTTCATCATAAGAATTTCATATTATCAGATTGTAATACAGGAAATGTAATTTTCCACCATTCATACATGGTGCTATGTCTCATCACAGTAAAGAACCTTTCATTTCTGGGTCTATTCAAGGTCTAACCTACATAGACATATTCCTTTATTTTATAAAAATAAGTAAATTTAGATAACCAGATGATTAATCTCACCACTAGTTAATTCTGCCAGGCAGCAATAAGAAATACATATTGCTTCAACTTCACACTTCAGCTTGAGTTTTTAAGCATATGGTTTGCTGACCTGTTTCAGTGTGTCGTGGAATCTTCACAGGTCATTTTTGTATTTGAGTTCCTTTGGATAAGACCAAAGTTAACTTCTTCACTCAACTTACAGTAGTTATTATGCCAGTAGTAAGTGCAGTACCAGAGAGCCTTGAGCACACTTCATAGCATCTAAGCTGAGCAAAGGGCAGGGAGGGAACTGTAGAAGCAGAGTTAGCTCTGTTGTAGTGCAGATTCATCTCAAAATGTAAAGTTCTGATTCCCACTTAGATTTTACTAGCTATGATAGCTTTAGGGGTAAAGTTTCTTTTACTAGTTTTTTTAAGAGGTTCACCTGAAAAGAAAATGTGGACTGAATTTTCTGTTTCTGTAATTCTGGAGAGGGAGCACTGTCAGTGTTATAGATCTAATATCAGATGGATACTATAGAACTACTATAACTGGCAATAACCTCTGCCGTCTCCCTCATCACTCATGGGTGTATTCCATCAGGGCCCATAGACTTGTGGATGTCCAGTTTGCTCAAATGTTCTCTAACCCAAGCCTCTTCAACTGAGGAAAAAACTTCCTTTTTGAACATGCAACAGTTATGGTTGTCTTGCTCTTGGATGATTTTCAGGCACACAGGAGCTCAAGTATTTGTGGAAATTCTATGATTACAGAGTTTGTCAGAGAACCTACCTTTCTGCCACAAAGTCCAGAGCCAGAATGTAAATTCTTATAGATGTGCTACACGCATGATCACATTCTTTCTCTCTTCTCTGACTAATATTTTCCATATCCCTAAAGGAAAATAGCCACCTCAAGCCAGGCTGACCCTGAACTGCATCCATTTTAATAATCCTACTTGAGAGCTCGAACATGTTAGCCTGGGCCAAATCACAGATTACCTCAGGCAGATGGTGTCTGGACTAGTGCAGTGGTGTGTGTTAAGCATTCTGGATTTGTCGTACCTTGGGTGCAATGAAGCAGTGCCTGTCACTTCTTCTACTACTTCTACCACTACTGTCTGGTAGTTATGCCAGGCCCGCACTCACACAACTGAGGGGAAGAGCTGGGACTAGAATCTAAGTCCTGACTTCATTGTGTCCATAGGTAATTTCTAAAAGCTCCCTTCAACATCCAGGAAACATCTAATAGAAATCATGATCCCTTATTCCTATACTGTATCAGCAAGCTCAGGGTAAAAATAAGTTTATACTTCACTAATCACAATTTTAGAAATAAAATAAAAATGTACATGCATAGGAAAACACAGTTTTGGTAGCTATATTGCATTTTCTGGTATCATGTTCTTGTTCTAGAGATCCTGTCTGAACCACTGGCAGCAGTAATACACATCATCTGCAGTAAGTCACCCCTCTGCAGCCCTTCATCACCATTTCACTACACAGGTAAAGCAATACAAAGCAACCAACCAACCTTTTAAAAAAATCTGTTTCTTCTCTTCTGTCATTTTCTCAAAAATCCTGATTTAGTACTGTCATCTGTCAACTCATCAGATCTTTCCAGGCTGAATAAGTAGAACTGTGATATTAATTTGAAAAGTATTACACTTTTGTTAAGTGTTTCTTTGATCAAAAAACTGTTGCTCTAATTTTTGCACCAAATGGAACTCAACTGCATTAATTCTGCACCAATTATTGATAACAGACTTTCGGAAAAATCTTCCAAAGATTGTCCAACACAAGGGACTTCGTTAGGTGATACAATTACAGGCTTGTTTCCATGGACATGAAGGAGCAGAGAGACACATCAGTAGATGAGGGAACTCAATAACCTACTCAGAGCAAGAAAGTGTCACAGGGGACCTCAGCACCAAAGGCCAGAGGTTACCCTCACCTATGAGTCTGTAGAAGATGCTCTCTGAGTCTCTTTTCAGACTTGAAGGGTTTAGCCCAGGTGTAAGGGATGCAGGGAATGTTATGCTTAGGGTAAGTACCAAAGATGGGAAAAGGCAGAGTTCAAGGAGGAATAAGTGTGGAAAAGGTAAAATCCATCTATAAACTGGCATTTGGTCAGTATGCTTGTCTGACCATGCACAGTCGATCCCATCATCACATTCAACTCCATTTCCTACTTCTCTGGTGGGTGAGGCTCCATGGGTCTCTGTATATATGGATGTCTAATTGCAGTAACTGAAGACAGACCACAGAGCATCATGAGAAGTGGCAACAGCTGGAGAGACTGAAGAGTGTGCATTTGTGTATGTACAGTCAATGTGTAATCATTACTGAACATCCAGCTAGACCAGACAGAGTATGGTAAGATGCTTAAGAAGACAAGTATTGGTGTGACTGTAAATCTGGGTCAGATACCAGAGGAACAACAGGGGGCTGAAATTTAGCTGATGGAGGACCAAGACATCCTAGGCAGCTACTGGAGAAACCTTGAGATCTGGAGATCAGCTACTGGTAAGGTCATACTTTGGAGCCAGAAACAGGAGAGACCTGTCTGTGTGTGAAGCATCAAAGAAAACAGGATCCTGGGCCAGCTACTGGGTATCAAAGACCAGATACTACAGAGGAATCCATATTAGCTTATACATGTATACACATAAGTATCTTATACTAATAAGCTTTCAACCTGAGCAGCCAGAGGAAGAGGCCATTGGTGCCGGTTGTGTCAGTGCTGTTTTCTGTCTCCGAGCTGTGTATATCTGTACATGCATGTGTGTTTCTATTATGAGTACTTGTTCAGTCTTACTACAGGTTGGACTTGGGAACATGGAGCTGTGGCAGCCTCATCTTTATTGGGCTACCAGATTTGGAAGGTCCTAAAAGGAATTAACATGATACCTCTAAGAAACCTCAGAAGTTGCAGAATTATAAAATAATCATTCTCAGTATTGGCAACTTCTTCCAAAACATTTAGGAGGCTGTGAAAAAAAAGATGGTGAGGCTATCAAAAACATGCTTTTGTAATTCTTATAACCTTTAGCTGGCAGCTGGAATCCTTCCTGGCAGGTAAATCAAAAATCACCTCATCTAGCAATTCAAGTATGTTTGTGATCAATGCAGAAGCACTCAGACAATCCAAGACTGAAATGCTTCTGTCCATGTCTAGAAGCACAATTCTAATTACCGAGGGATTTCGACATTTACATGACCAGCTAAAGAACTATATAAACAGTGACTAAGTGAAGACTTGGAAAACACTGTTTTGAACTTGCTTCCAGAATTATTTTTAAATTCCAATTCCAGTGACTAAGCTTCAGTATTTACTAAAATGTACTGTGATTTAAGTACACTCTAAAGAATATAGTATTAAATGTAATACAATGTTGTAAGGCAAAAAAACCCAACCAAACCAACCAACCAACCAACCAAACAAAACCAAAAAACCTAACAAAAAAACCCTCAACCAAACATAAAAAAAACCAAGACAATCCAACCATTGTCAAAGCTGAAGTTGGTCAAAAAAAGATGTCAATCAGCTACGGAATTAAGTCACTGGAATCTAAATCCTTTTTTTTGAAACTGGGTGGCCTATACCTAATGCTGTCTTTTGTATTTTAGTCTGTCATTTCAATTCTTTCTACAGCAATACTCAATATATTATTGCAAGTTAGTAGGTCTTACTCAAATGGAGAAACATATCCCACTTCCTTCTTTTCTTAGACTATAGTTTCCTACTGTGTCACTTGTTTTTACTGAGAAGAAACCAAAATATGCCTGGAATTATAATTCGGAAAAAATCTGTAGACTTGTGGTAGTAGTGGCATTGACTACATGCCATAAAGCTATTTAATGAACTTCACCATCTCTATATCAAGTTCTGCAATGAATGCAATTTGATCCCAAAAGAGTCCTTTTCAGAAATTATGTATCCTTTAAAGGGCCACTTATATTAACTCTATTTTGATTAGAAACAAATCTGCTAGATACTTAACAGACCTCATCCTAAGGTAATTTTTGGGAAAAAATCCCAACCACAAGAGCAAAAGATAGTTCTAGATATCCAGCAACAACATTTCAAAGTTTAGAGGCACTGAGGTCTTTTTTCAGATAAGTCATTTGCAAAATGTGGCCATGAATGCAGTTTTAGATCATAATCTCCACCCACTTCCATTCTCCATAGAGACTGGAATAATCAATTCCAGGCTTAGGGCCATCATTAGTAGGAACCACCATCTTGAAAAGCTGTATTCCTAAGAAAATATTGTACATCCTGCATTAAGACAATTTCAGAGACAAGTCAGTAATGACAACAAAAGTAGTAATTTTCAGTTTCTTTGTTTGGATCATGAACAAGAGCTTTGCATACTCTAAGTTTCAATGATGCTTTCAAAAACATTTGTAAATGTAAACCATCATTCAGTGAAGAGGCTTTGCGCCCTGATACTGCTCTGGTGGCAGATGATAGATTAGTGTATGTCACTGCAAAGATGGTGTGGTCATCCAAGATCCTCTTTCTGTACAGGTGTAAGACTTGTCTGCACCTGCAGACAAGTGCTTGAAGCTGACTAATTCTGGATCCTGACTGCATAGCATGCCAGGTAGCGTTATGACAGCATCAGTGCCCACATTGTCAATGGCCTTGTGTTCCTTCTTATGTCCTTACGAGTCTACTCAACATCTCTTATACTGACAGAAACTTTTCCAGCTGTGAGTCAGAGTTGGTCTTAGACAAAAAGTAGGTCCAAATCCTGGGACCTTTACTATATTTCCTCACAGCAGCTGAGGCAGCAGGAATACCCAACAGAAGAAAGGAAGCAATTGTTGAAATAACCATTTCTCTTGAGGACAACCAGAAAAGATCTCACTGTTGCATTAGAATATTTATAGATAGCTGTTTGGGGAAAGGAAAAATGTCCCATCCTGAAGATAAGAACAGGGGAAAAAAAGGGCAGAAGAAGGGTAACAGAAGAGACTACATATTCAGATAAATTTGTCAAGATAAGATAGGCTTATGACCATGTACACAACTGTTACTTGGTCTGTCAAATTGGGTCAGTTATAAATCAGACATCACAGCACAACTCACCCTTAGTATAGATCTAAAGGTATGACTGACTGTACTTCAAAGACATTTTTCTGGTACTTTCAGGGAAAGAAAAAAAAGATGACTCACAATCAAAATGAGTGAATTAAATCAAATGCTCACATCCTAAAGAAATACATTTTTTCTTGTCCCTAGTGCTAGGTTTAACTCCTCTTACTATTAAAAAAAAAAAAAATCCTGCTTGCCAGTACTGTTGTCATGGAAAAGGAAAACCAAAACAAAATATTATCTTTTGTACAACTATATGGACTGAGCAGGATCCCGAAAGGCTGGATTGTTAAATCCATAATGAATTAAGCTAAACTCTTTTGCCTTTGCAACTTATGACAAATACCTTCACACTGATAGATACAGTTCAGACATTTTGTGTCTGACTTTGGAAGAAGTTCTTTACTCTCTCTGCTGTCAATTTCACCCCCTCATCCCAGTCTTAAGTATGATGGACAGTTGTTCCAGTTGCATTACAAAAGGAAGCTTTCACACAGTCAAGTTCTCTTTCATCTGATCCAAGGCTTCTTCATCTGATTGAAGGCTTTTCAATCCTAAAGAGGGACAATTATAGTACAGGACTCTAACAGTGTGGAGTTCAGCCAGCAAGATACTGTAAACAGACTAAGGCAGAATGCTGTTTGGGACTTTGGGATATTGTATTTTGGGATATAACATTTCCTAGTTTATTTTCCCTCAGGAGTAAGTACAAACAAAACAAGTTTGAATGGACAGTGACCATTGCTCCCTAAAAATTAACCCTCCTTCCTTCAAGTCAATCAAATGGAGAATCTCACCCTAGAGGAATCATAACTAAGAACATAATTGTTCATCCCAAATATTGTTTAATCAAGCATTAAATACTGATCTAGAAGATAAACAACATAAGAATTTGGCTTTTAAACACACATTTTTAAATGCTCCAGGCAGTTTCTTATCGCAGCATCCCTTCAACAAAAAACAGACGTAATTTTTCTCAGAGACCAAAAAAGGGATAGCATCTGAATCTGGAACCTAACTGAATGAAAAGAAAATGTACAAATAACAGGACTGCAGTTAGGGTAGTACAACCTGACATAGCAATGATGAACATGAATTCCCACAAGTATTAAGGGATAAACCAAAACAGATTAATCAGGAAGGCATTTTATCTCTGAAATACATGAATCCATAAAACTATTACCAATTCTCACAAAGAATGATAGGGAAGCAGACTGTCTCTGAAGACAAACACCTTCTAAATCTTCCTCGGGAAGTATGTAAGTGCAATGGCTTCAGATTCCTACCCTGCTATACAACTGGGGGTTTGTTGGGTTCTTCTAAACTTTACCATTCACATAGAATCTTGCTTTCAGTGCCAAACTGTAGGTAAGAACTGTGAAGACACGGCATGAACAGCACAATCAGAAATAGGTTATTCCCAATTCTTCAGCCTGCAGCTGATACTCAGAGATGGGTTGACATCCAAACAGCAGGGGCAAGAGGTGAGGGCATAAAGACAAGTCAATGACAGTTAAAAAGCTACCCAGGGAAGGGCATCTGGAACTCTAAAAATTGCACATGGAACTAATTACACTGGTAAGGCTGCTCTGCGACAGATAAATCCCAATCTCTGGCCTCACACCAGGAGCACAAACTGTCCTAGATAACTCCCTCTTCGATCAGAAGAAGTTCCTATATCACTCTCAGCTTTGAGGCAATTTTTGATCTTTCTTCTATGCTAATTTTGTCCCACAAGCTTCTAGGAATTTAGTCTTCCCATATGGAAGGCATGATTACTCCTGCATCTAGAGTCTCATCACTTTTCTTGCAGCAAAGGCAGGTCTGGCTGAGGGACTCCTTAGAATCTTTTTAGTTCGATTAGTTTGCTTTTCCTTTATAACTCTTCTATCCTGTCAAGTAGTTTGCTGAATTGCTTTCCCCAAAATTGAAATCCTAATGGAGATTTTGCCAGAAATTTTTACACACACATCCTTTTCTTTCCCTGGTGTTTCTCATTCTTTGAGCCTGTTGCACCCAGCTCCCATTTTGGGTTTTTCCTCTACTACTCTCCTCACACTGTTCCTGCTGTCTGCCATTTGAAACATTCCTTTTCCCCTCACTTTTCTGGATGACTCAAGCTCACTCTCGCTGCTCATACAACCAAAACCTTTTGCACATTTTTGTTGATTTATAGGGGCCACCTCGGGTCACTACCTCTTACGTCCATAAAAATATTTCTCCTTCTTGCACCCCCATTTTGAGTATAGGTCTCCACACGTTCCCTGAGGGCCACATGAGTGTGTGGAGAAGTTCAAACTGCTATAAAATATGCCAGAAAAACTCCCTCTCCTGGCTTCAAGTCTCCTGAAAATACCTCAATGTATTTCTGAAAGTTAGTTCTTACATGGAATTTATAATAACAGGAAAGAGAAATATACAGTCTTTCAGTACTTGGAATGGCAATATGTCATGTGGCAAGGAAAGGTATGTCTGGGAGTATCATATAGCTGTTACTCAACCTAGAGACAGAGGAGCTTTGTGTGGTGTGCTGAGGCTTCTTGAGCAAGTCAGACCAAAATACAGACACACAGCTAAGGCTGTTCTGGCTTAGACTGACACAGACAAGTTTCACACCCAGGAATAAGTAACTATTTTTTTCTTATGACATAAAATTTCATTAAGGTAAAAAATTAAGTCCCAATACTAGACCCTCCTTATTTCATGTTCGGGTCAAAACAAGCTCTCACCCCCTTCAATCCTTATTCAGGAAAGGACCAGAAAAGTTTTGTATCAAAACAATCTAAAGAGATTTATGGAACATACTCAGGCAAGCAGAGGTCAGTTTCACCCTCTCTGGAGACAAGGGAGAAGTTTCCTTCTTTACCCTGAGACTCTGCCATTCTGAATTAGTCAAGATAACTAAAGTTATATTATTTTTATAATAATGAATAATTAGATATTTTAACTCAAATTTCCAGCAGTAACACAATGTCTACATTTACCCCATATCCAGGGTTAAACCATAGTAGTTACTCTATGACCTAATGAACCCTCCCCAGATGAGAAGGGGGATCAGAAAAAGAGAAAAGACTCATGGGTTAAAATAAATTAAATTTCAGATTTAATTAAACTGCCAAACAAATACCAATGCCAGTATAAAGTAAACAAAGTTATACTCAGCACAGCAGATGTGATCACGATACCATAGGTGATCACAACAAACAGGAAGGCAGTCCTTGGTAGCAGGAAGAGCAGGGTCAGGAGAAGCCCAGGTAGGAGGGTCCCTTCTCAACAAACTTCCCCCTCTATACTGAGTGTGACATTTATGGTCCAGGATGCACCTGTAGCCAGCTCAGCTTAGCTGCCTGGGCTGACTCTGGACTGCTAATTCTGGGATTCTGTCCCAGCCACACCAGGACACACAGGAATCAAAATATTACGAGGAACAAAAAAAAAAAAACAAAACAAAATAAAACCTGTTTCCTAAAGCTTTCTAATACTTCAGCTTTCAGTGTTCTAAAATGTAAAGAAGCAAGGTGAAGTATTCTCTTAGATTACCAATAGCAATAGGACACTATAAATTACAGAGGTCCAGAGTAAGACAGTCTAAGGTTTGTCCTTAGAATAAAGGAATAAAGAATAAAGAAAATCGAGGGTCAGAGGAGGCAGGGGTGTTTGTGAATATATGTTTAATAAAATGCATCCAATAATGTAATTAAAAGCAACAAATGGAAAGATCTCAATTATTAAGATTAACATAGGGTTTCCTATAAGTTGCCTTGGTAGAAGCTAGTCATTTTCAAAGACAACTTGGCAATAGCATGCTTATTTGGTGAAATTTATAGACAGAAAACATTAGTCATAAGGAACAAAATCAGCCACTTTCTTTTTTTTCCTGCAGTACAGAAAAGTCCCACAAGTCACCAGTGGCATAGATCCTTTTGATGAAATGAAATGAAAACATCATTTGCAATTGGATATACAAGCAGCATATAAAACATATTTCTGGCAGCAAAACATCGTGTCTTATGGAAACCGCATGTAAGTCAGAATTTGAGAAAGAGATCTTCTTGATGATGATAACAGATTCTATACCATAATCAGTAATGAAATTTCATGTTACACACGGTGAAGCTAAAGCATAAAGAGTACCATGCTCATTGAAATTGCTTATTAGACAAAAAAGCCACCCCAAAATCAGGCCAATTTATAATTAGAAACTTCATTCTATTATTGGCAGCAGTACTGACTGCATTACACTGCAAGACTCTACAGCAATTTCTCTGCTAATTAGCACAGCAACTATTTATAAATGGCAAAGTAACTTCAGATAATGCAGTTCAAAATTCAACGGGTTGAAAAACTAACTGGCTTTTGAAAACAGCATTCAGGATTTCTCTCAGTTCAAGCTGTACCCAAGCACATAGAAACATTTACCATTTCATCTGTTATATAGTTGGAACAGTATACACAATACATCTACTGAGTGCAAGAGCAAATGACATAAAAAAACCCCTACACCCCTCATCTAAGAAAGTAATGGTTTCTAAGTATTGTCAATGCCTATGTGGCCCTCAATTCATAAATTATTTTTTTTTTAATTTTTTCTTCCCAGTGCACTGTGTTACCTAGTCACTTATTCCACCCTTTCAGAGATGTCTGTCCAAACTCAGGATGTATCATTCCTGTTGCCATATCTAATTATTCCTCCCTTTACCAAGAGGAAATTATTACATCTATTCAGTCCATTTACTGAGATAATCTAGATACCACTGGAGGAGTTGCATGTAGGATCTATGCTGCACACAATTACAGAAAACAGTAAAGAGTAAACAAAAATATGCACATAAAAGAAAATCCAGTAAAACATGTTTGATCTGAAAAATTAGTGGGAGTAGATTTTCTTGTCTAGAAATCCTTTATTTTAGACAAGCATTGCATTATTCTATATTCTTTCAAAATTGACCCTCTGCTCCAGAATTGTCAAAGTGATTCAAATGAAATAGTGACCTTTTGAGCACAGATATATGAAAAGAAATTGAGCTGCAATCACTCACTAATTTGATAGCACCCAACTGGCAATATTACTTATATTTTTAATACAAGATAAAATCTCCAAGCAAGAACCTGGGAAGTCCGAATTTTAATACCTTGTGTATAAGCATTTGGTATTCTTTAGCTAGACATGGAGTACAATTGTCCATGTTTTGTCTAATATATCCTCCACTTTTATTGTATAGTTATGACTGTATCTATATTTCCCTCTATTATCATGTTGCTAATAAACCATCCTGTGCTCCATTTTTTCCTAGATTAAACTCAAGATAATGCTTAAATCACACAAACACATCATCCAAGAGGAATGTAATCTGCTACTTATCTGTAAATGCATCTAAATATTTTCATCAAATATAGCTTTGTTACAGAGTAAAATTGTCATAACATGTGGGAAAAGCCTTGAAACATCTTTAGCCTAATTCCTGTGAGAAAATTGTTCTCATACCCATTGCAGTTTCGTGCAGTCTCAAAGATCTTTCTAGAGAACCTGGGTTTCTGTAAAATCATAACTATCTTTGTAGTTACCTCCTCCTAGCTCCTACTATAGCTCTAATTCAGACTATGGTGATGTAACATTTTCAAAAGCTGAAGAAGGTATTGCTGGTACACAGAGTGGATCCAAATCTTAATGTCACTGTCTGTTCCTGAGTCCTGTATTTGGAAAAGCAGGCTCCAATTAATGTTTTTTAGAAAAACTAAAAAATACTTCAGAGCCAAATATCTTTGTATCTGTTGGCTCCACAACACATGGAACTTTGCTTATTTTTTACCATTCTTTTAAATTCTGTGTACATAGCTACCCGCAGATATTGAAAAGCAATACTTATTCTTACTCTCAGACACGCTGGATATAAATAAATAAATATATATTAACACCCCCCCCGATATATAAATAAATAATTGCCGCATGGACTACAAAGAACTTTATAATCTACTACTCTGACACATCTTAAATACTGTGTAAGCTTTTAGAAACACTTATTTAGGAAACCTGAATTACACACGGTAGAACTGTCTGCAGGGCATAAGTTTTATTCTTTTCATAGCAATTTTGAAGCTTTCAAATTTTGTGGGGTTTTTTTGTTTGGTTTTGCTTTGTTTTGGTTTTGTTTTTGGTTTTGTTTTGGTTTTGCTTTGTATTGGGTTTTTTGTTTGTTTGGTTTTTTTTTTAATTGAAATATTGCCAGAAAGGGACTGGGTGTTAAGAACCAAACTTTCCCAGTCAAAAGGCATCCTGGTGACTTGGTTTTGAAAGTATTGGCCTGGGACTCGGACTACAATTTGTCACTCCAGAGTATTCAGAAACAGGTAGAAGACAACCTGAATAGGATCTGTCATCATTGCAACCAAATTCCCTAACTATCTCACCCTACTGAAAGTAAGACACCATGTGTAATTGAAAACCTTTCCCAAAGAAAGGCTTATTTACAGTAAAAGAATCATAGCCAGAAATATCCTGAAAAATTACAAAAGGAAGCACTTAGTAAGATAAGAGCATTAACTAGCCATTTTGTGTAAGATCAAAAGTCTGTCTAGTCCTGTCTCTCCCACAAATCTGTAACAGAAAGTAAAGGAAATTAATTTTTAAAAAAATTT